>JAMLFT010004609.1:0-19168 GCA_026544285.1 Pachyrhizus erosus | reverse complement strand
TTATTTTATTTCTTAAGTTTAATAAATTGAAGCTTAGGAATTGAAACAAGAGATAATTAATCGCACTTCGCAACCACTTGAAAAATAACCTAAGTGAATGATTTTGATTGTTAGACTCAGACGTAGAAGAGTCCAAATTTTATTAAGTACTTTGATGATAACAAAAATTATTGAAATTTATGAACTACTAGTAGAGTGTTTTATGTACAACATGTATTTATATTATAAAAACGCTTCTTTTTATCGTGGTTACAAATGACTATGTAAGGGATTTCAGTTAAAACTGTTTTATACTATGTGTTTAATACATAATGTTTGAATTAAGTTCCAATTTTTTTAACATGTGTTTTTAACAAAAGTGTCCAAAGTTTGTTTTTACACAAGCTCTAATCTTTTATGTTCACATATATGTTGCTTTTTTAACACATTGTTATAAACTAAATACAACTCGCCATTTTTATGCCCTTTTCTTTGGCCTTTACCGTGCCCTTTCTATTTATGAAGAAATTAAAAAAATTAAATATAAAAATTTTAGACACTTGTGTTTAAAGGAGATAAATAGTTTTATTTTATTTTATTTTAATTTTGATCAGTGGGAAAATGAAAGATAAGAAGAAAGAAGTTACACTTTCATAGAAGAGAGGATAATTGCAATTGTTAACAATAAAGATTTTAATAATGGAGGACAAGAAGATCAAGTAATCAATACTTCAGGTGATGAGGAATCCTTCTGTGCAAGTCAATCAGTTCAATCAATGGGTTGAAGTTCGACGTTGAGACTGGTTGATGTGCCACAGTTACCTCAATAATTTTCTATTTTGTTCTAATTATAAAAATTATTTAATTACATAAAATTAACTAAATTTTATAATTTGATTGTTTTTATTAGTCCATGCCAAATATTTTGATATAAAATCAACGATTTGAGATTTTAAAATATTGTTTGGAGAATCTTTCTAATAATATGGAGATTATTAATGGTAAGTGGAGAGCAGTTTCTGTTTTTTCAGTTAGTACAGAGTGTTGGCAGCTAACACGCGTCCAACGGATTCAGACAGAGGTTGGGCCCCATCACAAAGTTCAAGTATAAAATTGGCGCGCGTTCCCGTAATCATCGTAAATAACACTGTCATATACACTTTACTGCACAAACACTGCCATTTCAGATCGACCAAACGATGGTGACGTCCGGCGACGTCGCAACCTTCATTCGCATCACCGGAGCACCGGACTCCGTCGCCTTCAAGAAATTAAAGGTCCACTTCTCGTTCACACTCTTCGTTTTTCCTCTCTCACAATTTCTGTTCTTTCTTTTTTTCTCCTTCGTTTCGTTTCGAATGCATTGCATGGCTCCTCGCCTTTCTGCTAAAAGAAACACCGATGCAGTGTGTTTTTAAGATTAAAATAGCAAACCTTTTAGCAGGATTCAAAATTCCAAGGTTAAGTAATAGTGAAAGTCGAAATCTTGCAATATTTTCTTTAATTTTTTTAATAATCGGTGGTTCATAATTCGTGAAATGCCTTTTCTTTTTTTTTTTATAATATTTTTGACTTTTTGTTTAACTGGTCTTCAGGAACACAGAGGCAATCTAAAGGAAGCTCTTGATGCCCATTTTCGTGAAGAGGATAGGCTCATGTATGTCAATGGGGTTCATAGATTTTTTTTTCTTTCATCTTAATGCCTTCCTTAGAAATTGAAATCTTTAATGATATTACTAAACATGTTCTAAGAGGCTGAGTTTTCTTTGATTTATTTTATTTACTCAGAGTTTGTATGATTCTTGCTTTGACTAGATTATCTTGTCAAGGGCAAAATCTTGCAGCTGCCCCACTACATAATAACCCTGGTGCAGGTAATCAAAACCCTTTAGCTCAGTCAAGCGCCTCGCGTATTCCTGATGCTGAAATAGAAGAACAAATGTTTCAAGCAGCGTTACAGAACTCAATGATGGAGACAGAAGGAAGTTCTTCAGAGGAGCAAATTGATGTTCTCGAAGTATACTCATAGCATGGAGCTTACCATATTGTTGTTACTTCTATTTCTATATTCTTTCTAAATTTATCCCTGCTTCCAATAAAACATTATTTCAGGATTCATCTAATAATGGGCTTCCTCAAAGTCATTCTCAACATGCAGCTGATGATTTGGCTTGTGCAATTTCGATGTCCTTAGAGGTTTTTGAATCTGTACAATTCAATGTCTGTCCACTTCTATGCCACAATTATTAACTGACACTCGGTTGCTGAAACAACAATAGGTTTTAGAGTCTTGCCTATGATGGCTGTGTGATCAAGGTTTATGACGTGATACATCGTTTGTCATAATTTTGTACAGGATGACAAAGTGTCACTACGAGCTGATGAAGACAAGGAATTGAATTCTCCCTTTAAAGTTGAAAGCTATTTCTCAGAGAAAAAAAAAGCGCTTAGGGTAATAAATTTGCTGACTCTGTGACTTGTTGACTTTGTTCCTGCTGCTAGTTGTGATATGAATATGACATTCCTGCTGTTAGCGGTGATATGAATATGACTTTATTCCTGCTATTAGAAAAGTAACCCTAAACTGTTGGATCATCTTTGGATGGCCAATATTAAACGTTAATTAAAGGTAAGTATGACTTTGACTCTTGATCTTGTCTATCTATATAAGGTTGAATGGTCAATGACTCACAATTAGCTCCTTTCTCCACTCAAAAAATAGTGCCTGTGCTTCACATGCCCCTACGTATGTGTTTGTGTGGATGGATAGTTATTTAAGTTTGCTTGGTTTTCCTGTATCCATAAATAACAGGTGGTTATTCTTAAATATATGATTATTATAATCTATATAATCTAAATAAATACAAATCCATTATTAGACTGTGACTAGAGGCAAGTACTGTGTGTCTGATGTTTAATGTTTTAACTTTTAAGGGAACAAATAATTGAGGTTTTTTTTCATTGTGTCCACTTATGAAACATGGTTGAAGTAATTCAATTAACCACTGTTCCTCAGGCTTACCTTTGTGCAACTGTTTGTGCATTAGACCTTCCAAGATCTAATTCTTTATATTGAATCCTCCCATAAATAGCCATTTGGGCCTTCCTAAGGTGGTTGGTTAGGTAGAGGGGTATGGGTAGAGATCTTATTATTTATTTATTTATTTTATCTCCAATGTACTGAAAAATAAAAATACTTGTAATCTAAGATTAATATGTTTTTTTCTTATAAATTTAGATGATCAAGTTGACAGTGATGATTTCCAACTTTCATCTTGAACAACTAAAATCCTTCGTGAAATTCAATCATAATATATACCCATAATGTTGCCTTCCTGTGATGCATATTGCATTGTGTCATATTTTAACGGAACAGCCATCACAACAAAAAACGCAGCAAATTGTTGTTGCTACTTCTAAAAGCACTACTTTGTCCTTCTTGTTGTGTCTCTTCATGTTTCTTTGGGCAATACACTTTCTTATTACCTTCCAGCAGCCAAAGTCTTTTAAGGTCAAAAGTATCCTTTTCTTGAATGCCCAAGCACTTTCCATTCGACCCCGCCCTTTTTTTTTTTGGCAAGATAAGTCTCTGTTATCAGGTCATTGCTTCATTGCCTCTGTTTTGCACAGCTTCTCCTTCACGTAGCTCTTGTCCATTTGTTTCACACATTTTTCTTATAATATTTGGATGCTTCGATGGCCAGCGCTATTTTTTTTATGTGTAGGACATTGTTATTTGTTAGATGATACATATTTTTATTTGCTATATGCTCAGTTTCAGCAAGTTCCCAGCCAATGCTGTTCCATTTCCAGTCGAGTTCTCACTTGCATTCTTCAATTGTGCTTTGGTTATTGATTATGCCTTAAACAGATATTGATTGTGTCTAAGTTATAACTTCTGATTATTGATGGTGCATATGTCTAATTTTGGGTTTTTTTTAACAGTTATTTTGTAGTTTAAATTATTTGTCTTGTATTCATAATCTTCGGTATATCAGCTATCCTGCCATGGCATTCTTGGGGGCCTATGACATCAATGTTAATTATTTTGCAATTAAGCTATAGCTAATTTCACATTTAATTTTGAATGGACATAATTATGCAAAACTATAACATGATTCTTTCTTTGCTGCTCTTTTCCGATTGAACATGTTTAACTTCTCTGTGGAGATAAGAAAATGGTCATATTAAGGGAGTAGAGCCCTTTGATATTGGTTCTTGAAAGCTGTATTATATTGATTATTGATTCTGTTTGTCTTTTGCATTTGTGGTGTTTGCTTATGAAGCATATACACTTGAAAAAGGATGTCTTTCAGACATATATTGGACATGCATTGGATACGTGATGTGTAACTGACAATTATGTTGAAGAGGCTGCAAACAATTCAAATTCTAATGAGAGATTTTAAATCTTGTCCTAAGAGAAATATTTATATAGACACACATCTAATACATATTTTTATTGTTTATAGGGTTAAACATATTTTTAGTCCTTATAAATATAAAAAAATTTATTTTCAATCTTTCTATTTTTCGTTGTCCATTTTTTGTCCCTTGTTTTATAAAATGTGTTCAAAATGAACTTAACCTAAAACAAATGATAAGTCAATTCAACACACCAACAGAACAAGGTGAACGAGAGCACTATCAATTTGATTGTATTTAAGGTTAACCTAAGCATAATTAGCATCAAAATGAATAGAATTATTAACAAAACATATAATTGAATTCATTTTTGACACATTTTATAAAATATGAGACTAAAAATTGATGATTGAAAGTAAAGAGACTAAAAACAAACTTAGGGACTAAAAATATGTTTGATCCTTGTTTTATAAGCACTACTGAATTGTGTGTGCCCCACTGCCTCGTGATTGCAGGATTCGGGGAAAATGGCTCAAATAATTACTATTACTGTTCGGATGCCAGATGGTCGTCTCCTTAGACAATGCTTTCTCAAAACTGACAAACTTCAGGTAGAATTAGTATTAGAATATGATGAACACTAAATTCTTGATAATATTCAGCTTAAAGGAATGGATCTCAGCTCCTTACAGCATAAAAAAATCTCTGATAAAGCAGAGAATACAGTCCCAAAACAGAGAAACAACAACTCGAAAGAAAAACTAGAATAACTCATTAAGGAAATAGGAACAAACCCTATAGGATTTCTTTCATCATGTCATTTATGATTCTCCAATTCTCTTCCCCAATCTCCTCTTTCCATCTGTCCGTTATTATGTTAAGCATTTCCCTTTCACTTCCAACGGATTTCTCCACTTCTTCACTCCCTTCTTTCATTAAATTTCCATCCTTGCCTTTCCATGTTCTTCTCTCATACACCAACAAGCATTCATGTTCTTACCATTTTTCTGTTTTGAGAACTGACACTTTGTTTCCTACAATCAAATTCATTTTTAATATGCAGATGAGAACAAATTCCTGGTAGGATTCTGCATTTAAATTAAAATGTTTTTTCAAAGTCTATTTTGCAATTATCAAAGTTCTCTCACAAGCATCTAGAGGAAATTAATTTCTCACTTCAGTTTAAGTCATTTCCTTTAAAAAATCAAACAAGTCTTTTCTATCTTCTTCTTTTTTTTACTTCGTGAAGGCAAACATATGAAATAGGAGTGCGAAGCACCAGATAAACATTTTAAGGAGTAATATTTTCTATTTCACATTACTGTGAAAATTTGTATACCTGGCTAAAAAAATGTCACTTTCTTTCCTTGGTAGGAACTTTTTGATCTCGTAGACGATGCTGCATTTCAAGAATTCAATTTTGCAACCTATATACTTGTGAGTGTCTCTTTCCCTGTCCACGTGATTTCTGGATTGAACCTTTATATTATTTTACTATCGCATGATTTCTGTCAATGGTGTAACTAAGTGTTATTTAGTTTCTGTCATTGCTTTCATTACCATAACTTTTTCATTATGATTATAAAATTCAAGTTTGATAGAATATGTTCTAAACAACATAAGGTGAACATACGTGACTATTGTTGGAGATATTTTATAAAATAAAATCCTGAAACTTTGAAACTTATACAAAAAATAAAAAGATTAGAATTGAAGAAAAATAGTAATTGAAATTCATGAAATGAGACTGTTTATGCATAAGCTTAAAATTAATTTGAAATTCCTAAACAATTCAGTTTGTTGTCAAATTTATTTGAAATTTAAATTAACTAACTAAAATAAAACATAGAAGATAAAATTTGACAATAACAAAATTTATATCTAAACTTTCTTCAAAATCAAATTTTAAATAAGGTAAAATCTTATAACTCTAACAACTACTCTTTTTGTTCTCTTTTTTTAGCAAAAAAGTCAACTAATTTTTTATTCTTAAATATAAATAAATTCTAACTATTTTTGTTTTATTTAATATTTTTAAAATATCTATTATTTAATTATTTTTGTATTTTCAACAACTTTATTTTATTTTATCATTTTTAAAGAAGCTTTTAGAAGTTTTTTAAATAACAAAGGCAATTTAGAAAAAATATTATGAAATTAATAAGATTTAATACAGTTAATTAATTTTTTTAATATGTGTGAAAAGGGTTTTTTTTTTTTTGTTTATAAGAGAGAAAGGAGGGAGTATTTTCTTGATGCATGTCATGAGTTATGCTGGTTTCAAGTTTTTGTCTAATTAATACTTGGGAATGCATTTAATTTATATTAGTTGATACTAATATTTAAAACATGTTAACGTGGCATGACCGTATCAGAATATTGATCGTTAATTATAATTAGGCAGCATACGATCTCTGTATGATGAAAATGATCCACTATCACTACTCCAATATTTTAACAGGTGAAGCAATTCCCGCGTCGTGATTACAGTATTGACGATCGCTTGTCAACCTTCGATGAAGTAGGCCTTAGCAATGATGAAACTTTGTTTCTGGAATGGATTTAGTTTCACCTATTTTCCTACAAATATCTTGGTCTGTACATATAGTTTCGGTTGATAAAAAAGAAAAAGGAAGAAGTATTCTTGGGGATGGATGAGATTCTAATGGGAGGGCTTCTTTTTTGTCTATACAGATCTCCTCATTAGTTGTCAAGTATTATCTGTTGAAATAAAAGAATTGGCTATTAGACGACAAACATACATGATCATTTGATCGAGCTCATTTCTAATTTCTAGGTTCATCATTATTCATTTGGAATGTGATAAGACAGTGAAGAAGTTTATTTCTGTGATTTTAGATTGAGATTGGTAGAATAAATTGGGTGGATCTTTTTATCTTTGTTTTTTTTTTCTTTATTTCTTAAATTTATTCAGTTGAAGCTTAGGGATTGAGAGAAGAAATTAACCGCACTCCACAACCACTTGAAAAACAACCCAGGTGAATGGCTCAAGATTTGTGTAGTGTAGTCTATTTTTGTGAATTTAACATGATCTTTACAACCCCTTTAATAGGGCGATGCTAATCATACTTATTCGTAGACCACGAAATGGAATCAGGACTTTTCTTGCTTATTGAAGTTCCAAGAGCTTTAACGTCGAAAGGTTTGCAAAATTTACACTTGAGCTTTGTTAAAGAGTACATGTTTTAACTCAAACACCGATATATTCGTTAGTACTATGTACTTAGTACTCTTCAGTTTTCCATTTAGGAAGAGATTATCTTATTAGAAGATTACTCGAACAATGGAATATTAGCTGAACAAGAGTCTTCAGTTGCAGGTACAGCCAGTGAAATACGAACAAACAAAAGTTACACGCAGAGGTTGAGTAATTGCCCCACTTTCTTGTCCTCTACTCTAATAGCGCTTTTCACCCATTCTGCTAAAAACGAACATTAAGTCATCATGAGCTACAAAGCAGATAGATAGAGATTATCATGGCCACAAAGTAAATTGAAGGCTAGTTAGGCAGTTTAACAACGCAAGGTCTAACTATCCAGCAAAAAAAGCATGCTTTTAAATGAAAAATATAAGAAAGCAAATTTTCATATCTCAATAACCATTCTTCAATTCGAAGAAATTAAATTATTTTTTTTTTTTTTTGCAAAACAGTTATTGGTGAGTTGTGTAGCCCCTCTCGGAAACATGGGATCCATTTTTGGGGAGCTAATTCAGTCTTTATAGATTGAAGCAGTTATCAAGTTGGACCACATTGACAGAAAAGTCATAGTCACGTGATTCGGTGAAAAAAAAAACTATTTTACCTACCTTCGTTCTCGTTTGGGTCACTAACATAATAACACTTGTATTTCACTTAGGATGGTGTTTTACTTTTTCATCACCCAATCCCTTGACTTGGCATCTATCCTCTGTCCTCTCCATTTTCTTGTGTCTGCTAACTGCGTGTTTGTCTCCTCGTTCACACGCGCGTCCACTGGAAGCAGAAGGTTCTTGGTTCTGCGTAAAAGATCAATTTTGACTTGGTTTTTTTAATGATGCTCGCGTATTAGGTGGGTTTCCAAACACCCACTAAATATCTCAATTTTAAGGAATTGTCGATTATTCGAATGCATTAAAACTTCAGGAAAAGCTGGTATTGGATGGAAAGTCAACATGTATCTACATGTGAATGTAATGTGGTTTGTTGGAAAAAAGAAAACTGATCATAATTTATTAATTTTAGAGTGCAATAGGAGCTGAACTTCACTACACTTATAGGGACACCAGCTCATTTTATTTCCAATTATAGCAGTTTGTGATATGAAGTGCTTGCAAGTTATGTATAAAATGTTGTGTAAATTATGATTGAGTTAGCAGCTCTATAGAGTGTAATTCTGGGGTTAGAGCTTGGAGATAGGAAGATAGGTGTAGTTGGTGTTTGAATTTGGAATGGAATTACTTCTCACAGTCTGGCATTTAATATTGAATATGGATCCTGATTTGAACTACTTTAGTTCCTGTTCACATTAAAAATGCTTATTCACATTAAAAATGCGCTATATGTATATAATGTGTAAGTGAGTTAACAGTCAAACAGGAATCGAACAGATAATAATAATAATTTTTTATATACAGGAATCAAATTAAAAATGAGACATCTATAACAATTAAATTATATATTTAAACTTTTCTTTATTTCTCTCCTCCTCTCACTCTAAGATTGAGGAATACCTTTTTCCCATAAGCACTTGCATCAACAAGGCTCAATTGGTAATCTTAAAATGGTAGTTTTTTCGCATGTGACTGATTGATTTGAGTGCCTATCGTGAAAATACGTTACACGGAAAGGCCCTATAATTGCTTCATGTTCCTGTCCTCGATTCTTCTTGTTATGAGGCCAACAACACCCCCACCGACTCTGCACATTTTTGCATATTGAAAGTTACAATTTAGTTTAACATGTTATGAGAGATGAAAGTATTGAACTGCAAATTGGAGCGAGGGCATGATCATGCACACAATTTTTCTGTTGATAGATTAGACGAGGTAGAAGCCCTGGCTAAAAAGCCACTTGAATATTTTATGGCATGGACATAAATATAACCGATATGATAGGACAACATGATATTGAATAACTCATTTAATAGCATTTGAATAAAGAAACATAAGTAATCTAATATTAAAAAATGTCAAATGTCCATTCTATTTAAGGAGATAAGACACATCTTATGGCAATATGGCCCATATTGAGACAACTTGAAACATTACAGTTGGTATTTGCTAATTACCAGTTCCTGTCCCTATCAATTTACATGCTTTCCCTTTATATTAAAACTTGAAAAAAAAGCCTGCCTCAAACGTTCAATGGCCCATAATTTTACAAAGAAATTTGCACTTTTCACCACTCACAAAAATGGGGATTTGAAAGAATTGATTCCTGAGAAAATTCACAGTAGAAGAAAAATAGAATCCTGAATCATATCAAACTAGTGCTAGCTGTGTTGATTTTCCTCTGGTGGTGGGGCTGTCCAATACTCTTTTACTGCTACCATAATCTTTTGTCTCTCATAAGGTCCCTCTTCATGGTCTGTAATTCTGGCATCCCATTGCATTTCATCTGCAATGCTCTTCACCTTCGTCAACACATCCACGTCATCTCTCAAAATGACACTACCTTGTGGCCGCAAAATCCGGTCCATCTCTAGAAGAATGTCCACCATATCACATCTGTGACACATTAATTTGATACATCAGTAAGGTTTTAAAACTTTAATTATAGTCATTAGAGATAAGGTGTTTCTTAATTTTTAAAGCTGACTACAAAAACAGGTGATGCTACCCATTGAGCTTTGTAGCTAACCAAAATGACACCACCTACTATGACTGATTTGTTAGGATTAGTTTGTAACTAATTACCATGTCTATAATACCATTAGTAGGTGATTTGTTTGTGGCTAGAGAACTGTGATAAATTTGAGAAATAAGATTTAGAATCTTATTAGACTAAAAAACTAGGTTCTCTAGTTTTGGCCATTACATCTAATTGATTATTTCTACTATTATTACCTGTTCTTGTAGAGGCTAAAAACTGAATCACCATGTATGAAATCATAAGTTCGCGGGTAAGTGGACATGGCTTCACACCTGAAAGAAGACAAAAGTAGTATGCAATGAAATTTAACTAGCATGTGCAAGACAAATTTAAATTTACTTTTTATAATACTAGATTGAAGGATTGCATCTGTGAAACAGTGTTCTGTCTGTAGTAAAGGAAAAAATATTGAGAGAAATTGAGTTGTGTGTAGCACACAAACAGGCATGATTTAAACTGCTTGTCATAACGCTGCTGTCGGTGGGAGGCTATGCTATGAAAGACGAATTTTGTCACGGACACGCAACAAAACACAGTAAATGTCCAAAATAAATGACTTGGGAATCCTCCACACCCATGATGAGTCTTAAAATTTGGAAGGCATTATTTCATCCCAACCCGTTCTTATTCGAGCGAGTTTGTGGGTTACATTAGGATGATATGTCAAAATACAAAAAATAAAAATAAAAAACATTAAAAAATTACTAATATGTTAACCTACTAAATAAATAATATAAATACAATCATAAAAATGATATCTTATTTAATTGCTTTGATACAAATACTTTCTAAAAATAACATCATATTACATTTTATTCTAAAAATATATTTTTTTAATAATACTAATGTGTGTCCATCCATACAAGAGTTTTCTTCAAGTGTTTTAATAAAAAAAATAATTTTTAAATTAATGAAAAGTGTCAGTGTTAACGTGAAAAACATATTTGACACTGACACCGCAAATAGGAAAGGTGTCCATACGTTATAGGTGATAGGTCCTTGACCATATTAAAATGTTTTAAATTATCAACTAGGAACATGCTGATTATCTAATTATGCGTACAAAAATTCTGCTTTTCACTCATCTACCTATATTTTTAATACCACTCAGATTTTCCCAAGCAAAGAAAGAAAGGCATACCAGTTCTGATACGTTCCAATCAATCCACGTTCATATACAACACCAAGGGTGTTGATTTCAGCCTCAACAGGGACAATGTTCATGACCCACACAGGATCATCAACAAGTGCAGCTGCAAAGCCTCCCAAGTAAGAATTCATATCAAGCAGATTTCTATATCTCCCACGCTCTGCTAGCTGATGGTCCAGTTTCTTGTAGTGTGCCACTCTCTTTCTCCATAACTGGGTATTTTCTGTGAACATCTCAGCCGTTATTCCTTCCAAACTTTCACTTCTAATCCTTGGGGGAATTGAAGTTAGTCTCTTAGGCCATTTAGCCAATCCCCCACCACTAACTTCCTTGATGTCCTTTACCTCAGGCAGTTGGGTCAAGCAGGTATCCAGCTTAGTGTACCTGCAATGAAAAAGATTTGATGAAGCTAGCACCCCGAAGGAAATAATGCATTCAAAGAAGAGTTCAATTTTTATAGACTGTTTTGGTGCAAAAACTTTTACACTAAATTAATAAAAAATTATGATTGGTGTAACTTTTAAAGTAATTATTATTATTATTATAAAAGTCAATAAATTTATTATGTTTGATAAAATTTTTTTATTGAATCACAATATAAATATATAAACTATTTTTTTTAAAAAAAAAAAAGAACGTCAGGAGGGTTACAAAAGGAATATCATCATCTTGTGAGCTGCTCAGCAAGATGCACAAACCCACAGAAATGCAGTAAGAAACAAAGAAGAATATGCAACACAAGCTTAAGTGGCTAGGTAGTACCATAGTAGGTACCAAACATAGGTTTATTAACTGAAGCTGCCATCTGACTGAGCACATTGTGACAAATCTCTTTACTGTCCAACTAGTTTTGGTATAATAAGTAAACTCTCCTCGGCAGCAAGAATAATTTTCTTTTTTCTTTTGACAAGAACAAGAAACACAACAAAAGCTACGCACAAAAGCCAAAACCTATAGCACAAGGAAAGGAGCCGACAGCAAGAGCGAGTGCTCAATCTTTTCCCAAAATCCCCAATAGAAAGGAGCCGGAACAAGTTGTTTGATTAAAGAAAAAAGGTTTTGTTTAAAAAAATCTTACTGAATCTGGTTCTACTTATTTTTAAAGAAAAGTAACTGATGTCAATTGTTGATGAGAAAATTAATAATTGTTATTATATACACATAACACATGCATAATAAATCATAAATGTATTAAAAAATTGATCGTTAATTTTTTATAAATAAATGAAATTACTTATTTTATTATTGTTTACTTTAGAAGAGTTAAATCTTTAGTTTTAATTAAAAATGAAAAATATGAAAAAAAAAACTTTTTATTTTTAATTTCACTTTCTATTTTCATTGTTTCCTGTATAAACTTTTGAAAATAGAAAATGAAGTAAAAACAAAGTTGTATTTTTGTAATCAAATTAAAGAGGTCAAACAGAAGCTGTTTTTTCAAACCAAATGACCCGTAACATCATCTGATAATTAACAGCCTAATATGTTAATCTAGTCCACCTCATTGCTCCTACCAACAAATTCATGAGATGAATATCAAAGCTGGAAATTGTCTTATTACCATGCTGTGTCTGGATCCTCTGCCTCACCACAGAAGGGTCTACCACTCTTGAAGATCTTTCGCTTGAGTTTGCAATGTACATGATTGGTTGGCTTCTGCCATATTGCAAGGTCATCCTTTTGCACCAACTTTTTCCAGCATAGACTCTTTGCTACATCCTCTATTCCATCCTGTTCTTCTTTCAGACTCTCACGAGTCCTTTCCCAGCCTCTCCAGTGACTCTCATAGTTTATTGGTGGCCCTGATAGAATCCAATACCCCCCGGGACGTAGCACTCGATCAACTTCAGTCAAGTATACTCCATCTGCCAAGGCCACAAACAATGCATTGTCATGTTCATGCAAATGTGAACATGATCTACACTATTTAGGCTTTAGATAAACTTCTCAGACAAGAAAATAGGGTAAAATAATTTTAAAAAAATCATAAATCAAAATCAACTTATGTCTTTCAATTTTTATAAAAGTTCTCTCATTTAATTTTTTCAAAAGTTGAGATGATAAGTTGATTTTAACCTGTAAAAAAAAATTAATTCATTTTATCTTCTTATTTTAAATATTTACAAAAAGTTTATCTAAATAAGATGTTAGGGACTAATGGATGTACCGTACTTGCCCCAAGGAATGAGGCAACGTGAGCAATGAGCCATGTCAAAGGCCCTTGAAGGGTATGGAAGCCTGATTGTGGCTAGAATTCCAATCAATGCAGGAACACCTCGTTCAAGAGCAAATTGAACCTGGGATATATGAGTATCTCTTGGGGCAAATGACACTGTTAAAATGTCTCGGGATAGAAGATAGGCTCCAAAGCTTGCAACCTGAGATGTAAATTGCAACTTATCAATAGCCAAATAAAAAATGTCATACAAAAGAATGAACTTATGCTACTTAAAATCTAATGTGGTTGTTTTGAGTATCTCTCAATAGATGAACACATGCCATGTTACCAAAACTAGTGCCTGATGTCGTTACTGTGATGTTAATAGTCACCTCACGAACATAAATTTTACTTTATTACTATTATGATTTTAATTTCACATAGTATAAAAACAATTATTACAAAATTAAATCTATAACTAGATAATAGGGTACAAAATCTTTACGGGAATATTATATTTTAATTAAATTTTACTACTACTACTATTTCTAGGCATGTGGGGGGAGGAAGTGAAGTCTTGATTAAGTAACTTAAAATTCAGGAAATGGGAAGCATGTTTGAGACCGTTAGGTTGTGATCTGTCAATTTCTTATATTGCTTTTCACCTATTCTTCAACAAACAACGTAAAGACATAAACAGAAAAAAAAAATTATGATTGCCACAAAGTGAATTAAAAGCGAGTTTGGACTGTCCGATATAATTTAATATTGCGAGATCTAGTTAAATCATTGAGCCAAAAAAGCTTGATCCTTTCCAATGAATACGACAAGAGAGAGAAATTTTTATTTCATATGCTTTACTTGGATTTGAAGGTAAAATAGAAGAGTTTTTGCAAAGCCGTTCTAGATTATTCTCTTTTCCTTCCTTTTGCTCTCTAGAAAAGGGGAAAAAAACTAAAAACAAAGGAAAGAGAAAAAGGTAAACATTCTAAGTAACTGTTCAGTCATTAAAAACAGAGTTTGAGGTCATGCCCAAATGGCTAAATTTAATTCACTGACCTGCACACAAGCTCTGCAATTTGGCGTTATTTATGACAACCATAAACCATTCCACCCTCCACTGATTTCAAAGTCGTTTTCTCAAAAAAAAAAAAAAAAAAAAAAAACTACGTACCAATGAGATCTCATCAAAACACATTTTTTTTACTAACAACCATCAATGTCACAGAATTAATCCACAGGAAATTTCGTCAAAGTTTTAGGAAACCACAGCCGACTCAACCACCAGAACATAAATACGTATTTCCTATAAACACCCACCATCTCACGCATACTCCTATAGAAAGAAACAAATATAATTTAGGATGTGTTGGGAAAAAAGTTAGGTTGAACAACCTATTTTACCCTTTTTTTTTTCTGCTATATGTCCCACTTCAATTTTAATACAAGGTAGTTGCTTCAAACTACTACTACCAAAATTCACTTTCAAAAAGAGAAAAAAAAATACACCAAAATGAAAATTTCTCAGCTATCAGGACCAACCTCGAACTTTGCCCCAACCAATACCATTCGGGCACAAGGGTTCAGCATTCTATGGATTTGTCAAACTACCTATAGAAAAAGGTTAAGACTAAAAGTGAACCACCCGGTTCATTAAAAAACCGGTCCGCTCAATCAATGAAAATAAACCCAAAATTCTATAGATAATCACTTGTTTTCATGTCTAGACCCTAATCTAAATTTGAAAAGTATTAGCCTCGTCCTCTTCAACACATTGTTTTAGTACTGGTTAATAAATTCAAAATTATGAATGATAGTTATTAAATAAAAGGTGAAACTTTTTTGTAATGTAACTAAATTTTATACTAGTAAATTTTAAGTAACGTAGTAAAAGAACGTGTTGGAAATGTTGACTACGTCTCTAAAAATTATACATCGACAATTGCAGTCAAGTATGATCCAAAGAATGAGTGGCGTTGAAGAAAAACAACGATTGAAAACGAAAGAAAAAGAAAGGGCGAGAGTGCGAGACACCGAACCGGAATTCCGGTTCAGGGAATAACATGAACGTACCCCACAACCGGTGTCGAGAGCGGTTCGGATAGACCCATCTCGAAGATTAATAAGCTTTCCAATGTCATCAATGTAGTGATCTGCGCCACGTGGAAACATGGTCCCACCGCCAGGGAACCTGAACCGATCCCCCTTGAACCGGACCCAGTTCTGCCCCTTCTTTTCCACGGTCAATTCCTTGTGCGGCGCGTTTGCATACCACGCGGCGTCGCGGCTCGCCGGCCACCGCATCGGCTGCCGGTACCCATGCGGAGCCGGAATCCGACATCGGAGAACCTCCTCCGTCACCGGACAGTGCCGCTCCCGGTAAGCGAGTCTATTTCTCGGGAATGAAAGAGATCGCTTCTGGTCCTCGCAGGGGGTGTATTCGGAGAACCACGACGCGCAGGGAGGGAGGTGAGGCCCACGCGCCTCCGTGGGCGGCAGGTCCGGGAGGAGGTGGTGGGCGGCGAAGTCGAGATTGGTGGATAATGGGGTGGCGGTGGCAGCGATGGTGGTATTGCGGTTGAAGCAGAGGGAGGAGGATTCGGCAGCAGCGGCGGCGGCGACAGTGGGGTAGTGGCGCCAGAGGCCGAGGAAGTAGAAAAGGGTGCAGAGGAAGGTGGCGAAGGTTAGAAGGTAGAGATTGGTGAATAAAGTGTTTGGTTTTTTTGGGGTGCAATTGTGAAGTTGGGTTAAGAAGTTAGTGTTTGACATGGTTTATGAGTTTGTTCTTGACTTGAAGTGAAGGGAAAAAGAGAAAGAGGGTTGTGTTGAATGTTAGAAGTGTTGAAGTGAGGAAGAATAAGAAGAGTTTGAGTTGGGAGATGAAGTGTTAGTGGGTGCTGATGATGGGTTAAGGAGTGAGGGTAGGTTGAATTTTCTCAGCAGCTTGTGTTTGAATTTGTATGGTGATGGTGATGCCAAACAACGACATGGAAGATATATCTTCTTCTCCCTCTCTTTTTCTCTCTCTTGTCATGTATCCATTGATCCTTTTGTCTTCTCATTTTATATGGAATAAACAAATATCTTTTAATTATTGATAAATGATGTATAGATAGCATTATGGCAGTGGATGTGTGGAATAATATGAAAAAAAAAAAGATAAAAATAAAGTATAAGTATTAGCAGAGTGATTCTGATGATAAGGTGCTTATTAGCATATAGTAATATAATTACCTTCATTTTCTGAAAAGTATTTGTAAGATGTTTATTAGCATATTTTGCTTTTAAGAATTTTGTTTATGAATATTTTAAGGGTACTTGTTAAGTAAATAATTTTTGTACATAAAAAAAAAAATTGTACGAGTCAATTTTTTGCAATTCCTTTTGATTATAGAGGAGTGCTTTTAAGATACACACGTGTGCACGTATGAAAATAATAATTGTATGTAAAAGATAAATTTAAATGAGTATTAAATAATTTTTTTAAACAATTTATCAATTTATATAAACTTATTTTTTTTTTAAAATATAAATTAACAAGTTACACCTTATGTTTATTTTAAAAAAATTATAACTATAATTTATTAACTCCTTTTAAAAATCATGTAAGTGTAAATTAGTAAATTTAATATACATTTGTTAACATACATTCATTTATTTTTTAAGAATGTGTTAATAAGTGTCATATCTTAAAAGTATTATAGGATAATTGTAATTATAATTTATTAATATATTATTTAAAAAATAAATTGATGTAAATTAATAAATTTTTTTATGAAATTTTAGAAAGTTAATGAAAGCTTTAATTTTATTTTCTTTTACATCTACTAAAAAAAATGGATGCATTGTGGTAATTAAAAGGAAACAAGTTAGTGCATAAGTGTATGTGCATGTTTGGTTTTTAATTTGGCAACCCAAAAGCATGTTTAACAAGTAAAATTGATAAAAAAAAATTTCTTTGGTTTTCAATTGAGTCTGATTTTAAAGTGAGTTTTCTTGTAATTTTACTTTGAAAAAAAGTTTGAAATAGAAGTAGAAAGAAAATTGCGTTTGCAAACTTATTTTGAGAGTTGTGTTTATGACAAGACAAATAAGGCCTTTGTCGTAGACCCTAGAGGATCTTTTTAATTTTAAAAAAAAATAGTTTAAGTTTAAAATATTTACTAATATATTGTAGTTAATTTGTTAGCATGATTTTATATATACGTATGTCTAATATGTAGTAGATTATATGAAAATTTGTACTACTCATTTAAAAAATACAAAATAAAATATTTTATATCTTTTAAATTAAAAATGAAAATAAAATAAATATTAAATATCATAAAATTAGTATGATTCATAAAAGATATTTTGATGAAAATAATAATAATAAAATCACACATTCAGTAAACAAATTACTTTTTGGATTCTTATAAAAAAGAATTATTTTAGTTCTGATTATTTTGTATGCATAGCAAATTAATTCATTTTATTTTATTCACAATTTATTTGAACAAATTTTAAATTATAAAATTACTTTGGACTTTTTATTTGAATTGAGAGAAACTTAAGTTTTAGTGAATTAATTTAACATTCGTGGTCCTGACCTTTTTTTAGAATTGATATGGTGCTAAACAAATACTAACAAAAGAAATTAAATTTATATTAAGAATTTTGTTTTTAAATACATGTAATATTTATAAAAAAATATCGTTAATAATTTTAATATAAAAAATTCAAATTTAAAATCTTTTAGATTCAATTTGAGATCAACTATGCTGCAAGATATTAATTGAATAATTTAGCATTGAGTGAGATGCTAGAATTGCATGATTTTTAATGAATAATTCTTTTAAAATGTTAGAAGAAGAAAATAAAAATAAATAAATTACATTAGAAAATAACTCAAATATAAAATTTACCTAAATTTTCAAAATTTTTAGATACAGGACTCCTTAATTTACAAAATAAATTTTATCCAGTATACAAGTAATTTTTTTGTGTTGTTATTATATAATAAGTGTACAATATTTATAAAATTTATTGATGATTTATAGAATTTGACTAACTAATTTAAATAAAGTATTTCTTCCAAAATTTTGCCACATCAATATTTTAGTTTAGTTATTATCATTCTACTTTTTAAAAAAATAAGCTTTTTTCTATTTAAATTTTTATTAACTTTAATAATTCTATCAATTCTAGAATTCTATAGTACAAAATGCATAACAACACAATTTTACTGCATCAACATTTTAGCTTGTTTATCATCATTCTATTTTTTAAAAAAAGCTTTTGATGTATTTTTCTGCTTTCACCTTCATAATAACTATTAATTTTTACAGATTTTATTCTCATTAATCTATGTAACCTTTTCAATTTCAATACATTTATATTACAGTTTCTCTGCTTCTTTTTAGTTATCAATTTTAAAAGAAAATATTTTTATTTATTTATCATTTACAAAGTTTAAAATCATTTTAATTTTTCTTTTATCGATTATATCCTTACTTTATACTTTATACTTTATACTTAATTTTTTTTATTAATTTAGACTTAAAAAAATTATTATATATTTTTTTATTTTTACATAATTTTAAAAAATAAATAAATAAAAATAAAAAGTACTTAATTAAATCGAGAATGAAAATCTTATGAACAA
>JAMLFT010004608.1:0-19169 GCA_026544285.1 Pachyrhizus erosus | reverse complement strand
TAATTCTCCTACCGGTCATGCCAGGTTTAGGAATACCAGGCCTACACCTAGTGGAGAAGATTCTATGGAGGAAGATCTATCGGAAAATCCCGCAGACAGTCCTTAGGATTTATGTTGTTTTCCTAGTAATTTAATGTAATGTTTAATACTCTATGTTATACTTTTGGGTTTATGATGTAAGACCAAAGTTTAAATTTGGTATGTAATAGTTAAATATGTCCTTATTGTTCTGAACGAGTTTTAAATTTTAATAAAATGCGTATGAAAAATTAAGTCGTTACATTAGGGATATGTTGGGCAATGTCAATATTTATTTTTGTTTTATTTGTATTGAATAAAGCAAGGAATTCCATGAAGTAGTGAATTTTTGAGTTCACTAGCAGAAGCATTGAAGATTAGATAATGAGATTGTGTTTGTATTAGGGGTAATACTATATTAGTTTTAAGTATATGTTAAACAACAATTTGTAATCATTGTAAGTGATGTTGTATGACCACCAACTTTATGGTATTTTGTAAGTTAGTTCATATGACCATTAATTATCAAATAAAATTTTTGAAATTGAATTTGTAAGATGGGATTTTTTTAAGTTAAATTGACAACTGAACATGTCTTTAATATTGAAACCAAATTTGGTAGAGATTTTTGGTATGTCAATATTGTTCAAGTTAATGAACTTGACAAAGTGGTTTTTTGATAAACACATATTATTAATGGGTAAGACAATGTAGTCAAAGTTGATTGATAATCATAAGTCAAAATTAAACAAAATACTAAACAATCATATGGTAGAATATATTGAATTTGTAAAATATATTGATCATGTTTGAATTGCATAAGAAGTAGTTTTTTCAATATAATATAACTTGATAGTGGTGCAATACAATTGATATGGTCCATTTGTCAAAAAAGAAAAATAAAATGGCCTTTTACTAAGGCATAATTACATAGTATGTCCCTTCTCCAAAGTTACAAGCAAGTCCAAAAGATCCTTAATTAGAATGTAGTCCTAAAACCCAAAGCTCTATGTGTAGTTGCTTTGAGTCCCCCATACCCTTCAAAATAAGTGTCTTGTTCATGAACAATAATTGCATTAAGATTTGGTTGACCATGTTGTGCGTTGGTTTGTTTCTTTGTCATTTATGCTTGAAGCTATTAAAAAAAGTGATTTGTTAGCTACTTCAAAGGTTTTAATGTAGCAAGGTCTCTATTATTCAAGAATCTTACCACCATTTCTGTTGCTTTCTTCACACACTGTGCAATATTCATTTTCTAGATGTCTTCATAAAGCACAAGGTTTGAGTGTTCCTTAATTACCTTCCCCCGGTTAGTATACGTGACAAGTTAGTTAGATTTGTATCAGATCCAACAAAATGGTGCATTCAAAGTAAAACATATTATCTAGATTCTAAAACCACAATAATCCTAAATTTACACCGGTAGCAATTTTAGTAGATTTGACAGCAAAATCTGAATTTGGTAGAATATGCATAGAAACATACATTCACAATGAATTAGTATTTACCTTTTTGTTACTAATCTTAACACCACCTTTTTGTTACTAATCTTAACACTAGTAGCAGGTTTACTAGATTGTTTGACTAATGTGTTGTCAGGTACATTCGATGTCCTTTTAGGCCTTTTTTTTATTCACTTGCAATAATATGAACTAAATCAATAAAGTTCAACTTCACATCAATGAATGAATTTTTTTTCTTACCAATTGATCTTCATAAGAATTTCCAGATTGTAATTCGGTGAACTGACTTTCCTCATTACATAGTGATTGATAACCTTGAATCATAACATCACCTAAATGATAGTTAGTTGTTCCCTTATATTTGATATTTTCCTACACAATATACATGTTTAAGTCTTGTAAGTATAAGAAGTGTAATCAATATTTAATTTGTAACAACATCAACACATAATAAATATACTTACTAAATTTTTTTCCTATAAAGCTAACAGGTGTAGATGCATTTATCAATGTAGTTGGTACACTATTTGGTTTAGAGTCAGCACGGATAAATTGTGGCTGCTTTTTAGTAGAAAACGAATTTGGTGTTGTTTGATCAATAGTTGAGGCATTGGAAAGTGAGATATCTGGTGCATTTTTAGTAGCAAGATTTGTAGTTTCTTCAACAGGTTATGGTGATGGAATATGGCATTTCCTAATGTGTGTCTAATAGAATGACATCTACTACACTTGAATCTTACCTGTGTTCTTTTGAATTTTGTTGGAGCAAGATCTTCTTTTGGCTCCCTTCTCCTTAACCTCTTAGGTCTCCTAGGTCCTTATTTATATTTAGGTGGTAGAATTTCTTCGTTGTTAGTTTTAGGCCATTTCAGTGGCCCATGAATTGTACTAATGGCTTGATCATAACACTTCATATAGGTTTTTATCAAATAGTACCTATGCATTCAATCATATAGGTCTTCTATCTTGTAGTTGATTGCAGAAACAACATGCTTACAAGGAATGCCCACAGGTTCCACAAGTTGCATGAACATGACTTCTTATTTAAATCAACAATGAACTTTTCACTAGTGAATTAATGTGTCACCTGAAACTTTAAATGTATTGACCAAGTAGCAAACTAATTCTTATTCATTTTTATTTCCTTACCCAACCTTTTTTAGTTTCGACATAAGTTTGCCTTCCTATTTGGTTACTTTTTCCCTCAGTGTTGCAAACCTTCACATTAGATATGTTCTTATCCACTCAAACAGATTGAGTATAGGCTTCTCCCTAGCTAACAATATGGTGCTATTGAATGCTTTTGATAAGTTTTTCATTAAAACATTGCATTTAGGATAAAAGCTAAAGGCATGCTTACACCGTGCTTCAACCTTTATAATATTAGTTAATCAGTCATAAGCCTTACTATCTATTTGTTTTATCTACTACATATTCTCATCCCAAGCCTCAGTATAGGTAGCTTTGGCAACTCCCATCATTAATTCACGTAACAAGGTACCTCCACCAAATTTCTTCTTGAAGTTGCAATAAAGTTGTCTTACAAAAACCTATTTTTAATACCTTTCAATAACTCCTTAAATGTTTGAACCAAGTCTTATTAATCATAATAAAATACAAAATAAAGGAAATTTTTAGTCTAGCTTAGTCATTATACAGTAATCAAAATAATGTCAAAATGTAAATACTCACCTTTTACTGGTATGATATAAAAACCCATATGTTTGTTCGCATATCCCTAATGTCTTCAAGTAAAAGTTGTAGAAACCACTTCTAGCTCTCATTGGTTTTTATCTCAACAATTGCAAATGCTTAGGGAAAATATTGGTCATTACCATGTCTCCCCACAACTATTAATAATTGCCTTGCATATTTATTCTTAAGGTGACAACTGTCTATCCCTATAAACAATTTACAACCAGCTAGAAAACTTTTCTTACAACTATTAAACACAAGTAAAATGATCCAAATCTTGGTTGCAAACTAGCAGAAGATATGACAATTTGTAACTTGCAAGTATTACTTGGATTAACATGTTTTAATGCAACACTGTACCTCCACAATAATGTGTACTACTTGCTTGCATCTCCCTCAATAAATTGAAGTGCTAATTGCCTTGCCTAGGTTAGTCTTGCCTTAGTAATACTTATAACATAATTTTTGCGTACGTCATCAATTATTTTAGGTACTATTGTCCTCTAAGTAAAAGTAAACTTCTTTATAACAATCTTCATAACCCATTTTGAATTGACATTTTTATTGTTGATTACCCTCTCACATGTATGGTTTGGCTTCAATGTATTCATGCTGAATGTTTGTTTCCCTATCACGTTGTTAACACATGCAAGGAAATCACATTTATGCTTACAAATTGCCTTTTCCCCATTCAAATCATTCTTCTTAAATATAATCTCCTTACCATTCAAAATAGAGTGTTTCGACATTGCTTATTTAAAATCTTTTATGATGAAAAATTCATCCCAGTTTTGAACTTAAACTCCTTACACATCCTCCTTTCTAAAAAAGTATACATTTTTGCTATGGCTTTCCACCATCACTTAAATCACTTTCATGATCACTATCACTAATTAACTCTTCACTCAAGTATTCATCATCAAT
Source organism: Pachyrhizus erosus (assembly GCA_026544285.1). Taxonomy (NCBI): domain Eukaryota; kingdom Viridiplantae; phylum Streptophyta; class Magnoliopsida; order Fabales; family Fabaceae; genus Pachyrhizus; species Pachyrhizus erosus. Next base: position 15,069 of record JAMLFT010004608.1, on the reverse strand, counting down.
TACATGCATGTTATAATTAGATTTAGGAATATAGTTGTGATCATGGGTAACAAACTCAAAGTTGCCATTGTCATTGTCACTCTCATTTACATGCATTTCCTTGCTACCACCATCATGGTCAAAATTGCCCCCAACTTGTGTAGTGTTGTCAATATGATTAGAGTTGCCCCAATTTATATAGTGTCACTAACATGATCATAATTGCCCCCAACTTGTGTAATGCCTTTATTATTCTTATTAATAAATTCCTCCTCCTTTTCAACCTAACCTTCTTGACCTGTTTCATAGCATATATTTTCAAGCACTTGTGCTGTTAACACAATGTGTTCAACAAATATACCAACTTCACAACTATTTTTCAATGCATAATTTGCTAATTCTATAGCATCTTTATTAGTTTAAAATGGTTTTAGGTTCCCATCAAAATTACCCCCGTAGGTTTCCACCATAACTTGTATGCATTACCATTTGTAAACCTATCTAAGAAACCTTTAGCTTCAAAAAAGGATCACTTGTCTATATCTTGACCATGGATAACATCAATTTCTCCTTCTTAGTAATACAAAGAAAGTTCATAAACAAACTTACCCATGTGATGGTATACAATTGAGAAGGTCATGCTACATTAAACCCAAATTAAAATGATAAAACAAAATCACAGATTATCATTAACTTAAACTAACACATGAAAAATTATCATCGCAACCAAACATTTATTGAAAAAAATTACATTTACAACCATATACACAATCAAATTGTAAATAATAAAGTTCCATTACATTCTATAATTATTTAAATACTTACAACAATGTACCACGCTTCAAATGAAGACAACTCCTTCAACCTCGTTTAATAACAAACAAATGTATGACCAAATCCCAACCACAAATAGACTATCCCAAATGTCGTTGAAGGTTGATCAAATGTGTTGTAATGGAACAGAGAAACCATAACGCCAAAACATGTCTCCAAAATACCGTTCAAAACGTTGTTTCAACAATGTTAACCATCGTTTTCTTTGTGCGTTGTTTTGTACATCCTTCACTATATAACTTAGAAAGGGGTTTTTAAGATTATATTTTAAGATCTCAAATAATGTGGAGGACCAATTTTAGTTTGTTTTAAGGGTTGAAAAACCAAGTTTACTCAATTTTAATAGGTTAAAAATTAATTTTCACGTGTACATTGTTGAGTCATCCACCATTAGGCACATCATAATCTTAGTTAACATTGTCTAATCTTAGGGACTAAAAACAAAATTGTTCAAATTTTGAGGATTGAAATGATTTTTTTAAATTTTAGGGACTAAAACCAACTTGACCCCAGATTTAAGGGATTAAGAACATAATTAAGCCTAGATTCTATAGACCTTGTAATGAATTAAATTATTATTATGTTAGGGACTTTGACCATAATCAATTAAATGACTATGTAATCAATTAAAAAAGCAATGGAGGTTTATACAAATCCCATCCTTTCTAATCTTAGCTATTACAACATAATTGTAATTGATTACATATATTTTTTTTATATAAATCCATGCGCTTATATGAACACATAGAGCTGGTTTGTTCGTGCTTATGTTTTTTTTAATAAGTAATTTTATGTTTTTTTTAAGAAATAAATCTTATATGCTTATTAAAAAGTGATAATTTTAAAAATTTCTTCTTTCATAAACATTTTTTTTTCAATATAAACAAACTAGCCTATAATCAATTACAAGAAGCCATTAATCAATTACAAGACTCATCAACAATGAAAATAACTGTCATTTTAAGTATGTTTTGAGATCCAACAATTTTCTTGATTTAATTTGTTACACTTTGTAGAAGAACATAAGTTTTAAGGAAAATGAGTGTTATAGCTAGTGTTGCCTATCTTTACCCTAAATTGAAACATATAGTAAAATAATGTGGTGAAAATTACATATGTAATACTGTAATGAACAATCTAATAAAGAAATTATATGTGAGAGATGAAATGCAGTCAAAATTCTTTCGCACGTTAAATTTATGTGAGTAAACTACTGAGAAGCTTTTGGTGTTTAGTTAACATTTGTTACCTTTGACATTAAGATTCAAGAATGTAACCAAGATGACCATGAAAGTTTAAAGGAGAGTGACAAAAGAGGATGAGACAGAAATCAAAGACATAACACAAAGTTTATTGTAATAGAGCGATATTGACGATGTTAAAAGTAGTTGATAAAAGACTTTGTTGTGTTTATCATTCAATTTGTTTCTTTTTTTTATTTTTATATTGTACATTTTTTCATTTATTTTTTATTGTTTTGCTTTTTTTTTTTTTTTATAACTATGCAATGTAAACTTGTATTTAAATACATTTATTTTTCCAATTTTTGATATGTAGTTATTGTTGTTTGTTTGATCTCTTGTGTTGTGTTGTATTTTATTTTTATTTGTATGTTGCTAATAATAATAAAGCAGGTAAATAATTATAATTAATCAAATAATAACAATGTATTTTAAAAAATATTTTACTTAACAACCAAAATTCAATTGAATTTGTGGTTGCTAACATAAATATTCTTTTAAAACTTACTATTCATAATTAATATTTTGTGATCATTAGAAACATTGAAAACATGATCTTTAAAATTTTTATTTTTTTATTAGTATAAATTGGCTGCGAGTGACATCGTGACCAAATTTTTAGTAACAAAAGCATTTTTTTATTTTTAATGTTTATTTTTAATTATGATGAGAGATTTAGTTGGGAACCAACATTCAATTGCTAATTTGGCCCTTTAATTAGAGACAAACAAAAAGTTAACAAGACAATGATGTTTTTGAGAAAATATATCGATCATTAATTGCAATTGAGTATTTTTTCATTGCTATATAGTTAGCAACTTGAATAATTTCAACTATTATTATTTTGGTCACTAGGCTAATTAGCAACCAAAATTCATCATTTTACAAGTGAAAACACAAATCACAAAATAGTAATTTTTTATTGTTACTCTACAGTTTTCTTTAATGCATTATACGTCCAATGCTCTACTTACTATTACAAAAGATTAAAAATATGTATATCTTTGTTCCATTTCTTTTAAATAATATTTCTTTCTCATGTTTTCTACTTTTTATTACTATGCTTTTCTTACAATAACTCTATTGAACTAAAACCTTTAGAGATATTTCTCAATTTGGTCATATAATCACATGTTTTCTATATTATTTGAAAAATTTTCATTAAGACATGTTTTTTCTAAATTTGTTTGTCGAAATTGATTTTCTTTAAATTCATAAATCTCTTATAAATAGGTTTGCAATATCTAATCAATAATCAAAATAAGGTAAAATTTCATAGTTATGTTTCCATCAAAATAGTTGTCAAAATGAAATTTAAATTGAATCATTGATGATTCTAATAGTTCAAGTTAGTGCTATAGATTAATTTCAATACATGTTTGTTTTGACTTTTGTAGAAAAGACTTTACATAAATTAAAATGACTTTTTACATAAGTTGTACATTTATAATAGGTTTATTGGATATAGAATGTAATAACTTTTTACATAAGCTATTGAATCAATATAAAAAACACTTTATACATTGGTGATTAACATAAATGATGTAATAAGTGCTATTTTTTAAATTGGTTATTGTCACAACTAATGTAGAAAGTGATTATTTTTTAGTATGCATGACTATAAACATTTACAAACAATATTTCATTGAGTATCACTTACTCTTACGAAGTGCAACCTTGAAAAGATATTCATAAACCAAATAATCCTACAATCTTTAATCCCTTCTTTTTTCTTTCCTTTTTTTTTTCCCATTCCATCTCAAAATCATCTCTTTATTAATGTCATTCACACTAAACTAAGTTCTAATTAGGCTACTAGCCTTACATTTAGATTATAATGAAGCCATACCATCATCAAAGATACCTCTAAAAAAATTTACAATTTCTATTCTAAAAACAATTTCCTTGATCCCAAGAAATTTTAGAAATAAATACAATGTTGCCTTAGTAGCCACAAAATTTCTCTACTAAAAAAGTGAGCATCACATTCTATTAGATAAATAAGAACTCTAAAATGGATATGCCTAATGCCACTTTATTAAAAAATGACATATTGAATCTCATCATGAAGTGACCCTAGTTTGGACCATACAAATATGATGAGCTCTTCCATAACCTAACAACCCAAGTACTTTGTTATTTGAACCATCAAAACATATAAACAATTTAAGTGTCATATTGATAGCAAGGTCCAATGTCGAAGATCGAAAAGTAGTAAAAAAAAATGCAAGTTTTTCTCAAAATTCAAACCCCAAAACACTAAAAGAACCATATATACTAACAATTTAAACCCCAAACATAGATTCCTAGCCTATTCTAAACTTAAGATCCACAAAAGTAAGCTCCTTAATTTTGTTCTCCATGCCAACCAAAGCCAATGTACATAATAACAAACACGAAAGTAAAAAACCACAAAAAAGGAGAAGGCACGAACTTGTTGTCGTTAACGTTAAGGAGAAGTTTGTGGTTGCTGGTTCAATGGTGTAGTAGTATCAATGTCAGTGTTGACATCGATGTGGGGAGAAGTTCGAGGGATGTGGAGAGAAGTTCTTTAAAGGATGTGACATTGAGGGAATGTTTATTCAATTGAGGGTTTGAAGGGAAGGTTTGTTCGATTGAGGGTTCGAAGGTACGATGGTTTGTTGAGGGAAATTCGAGTTTCACATAGCTCTTCGTTGTGACTATAATAGGGTTTGTTGATGGAAGAGAACTTTTGAAAGCATTTTTACGTCGATGTAAAAATTGGTTAAAATAACATTTTTATTTTATATGTTAGTTTAAGTAAAATAATGTAAAAAAGTTTAAATAAATCACAAAAATGTCACAATATTTTTTTTCTATATTAGTTGTTAAACAACTAATGTACAAATTTATCATAAAATGATATTTTTGCACTAATGTTTGTTATATCAATTATCAATGAATTTGCATATTGCAATATACTTAATTTATTCTTAGAGGTATAATGAAAATGAAAAACTTTAATAACTTAAAATAAATGAAGTCATATTGCAATACATGATCATGGAAAGTTGTTGGTAGGGTATTGCTTAAGATGTAACTATAACTAAGGATAGAGCTAGATTCTTTTTTTGTTTATATTATAGGTATTCTTCATGGTAGAAAATCTTATTTGAGTTTTATAGGATCCATATGTACAATAAACTCTCTCTCTAAGTATTTAATGTAATTGCATTCTCAACACAAACTCAAGACCCTTGGTTAAATTAAAATAATTTTGTTAGAGTTGATTTATGCACTTGATGGTAATTAGAAATTTAATTTAAGGAGAGACAAATTTAAAAGTATAATTCAATAAAAGATTTAAATTTTTACATATATATAACATATGCAAGAAATTTATTTAATATATATATTTATTTATGAGTAAAATAAACATATATCTAAATTGAGTAAGAAATACTAACTACCAAGTGTAAGCAGCATACAAACACGTACTGAGTAGTAGCAAAATGTTTGAAGAAATTGGAAAAAGATTAGCAACATACTCCCAAACCCTTATCTTAATAGCAAAACGTTTGGACCACCTTGTTTATGCAAGTAACCAATATTTAGAGGATATTCCTCCCCTTGAACACGTTTGGGTATAAAGCATACCAAAATTGAATATAATTAACCCACACATTATTTTGAACAATATTTTGTAAAGATAAAAAGAATAATAAATATCACAAAAATTTTATGGATATACTATATCACTAAATAGAGTTCTCAATATCAATAATTTAGCTACATAAATATTAATACTTTTAATAACTAAACATGTTTTTATGTTAGAATGAAGGGAGAATATATATATATATATATATATATATATATATAAAGAGATTAAGTTATTAAAAATAATTTTAAAAGATTCTCTATTTTTATTTATTTTTTTAAAATTTAATAATTATAATAAATAATTAACATTAAAAATAAAGAATAATTTTTTTAAAATTATTTTTAAAGTAACTAAATTTCTTTTCTCCCTCCATATATTGATTTAACAATATATGAATACACTTCATAATGGTCACGCACTCCTACCACACGTCTGACTATAATTGAGAAATACTTTTGGTCTTTCCTCTTAATTTTGCATATATTTAATAATCTATATATAAAAAGAAAAATTTAATAATTATACATTAATAAGATAAAATATTTTTATATTATTATTTAAGCTTAATATGACTTCTAAATGTTTCTAGAATTTATCTTTCATTTATTCTTAGTTTAGTTTATTTAAAAATTAAGAAGAAAATTAGTAGAATAATGTTTAGAGAAGAAAGAAAGAAAATAAGATTTTATTAGTGAGAATTTAATTTTAAAAAATAATGAAAATATAAATTTTAAATCCATGAAAGAATAAGAAAGAGAGATAGAAATTTAGAAGGATTAGGAAAAGAATCAAGATAAGATTTTTAGAAATGAAAAATAAATTTTTGTGAAATAAGGAAAAATTAAATAATCATTTTTAAGATGAAAATTAATAAATTCTTATTAAAATAAATATATTTTTTTATGAAAAGAAGATTAAAATCAATGGAAGAAAATATAATTAAGATTATAGGATTTTTGAAAGAATTTAAAAATATAAAATAAAATTTATAAAAAATTTTAAAAACTAGAAAATAAGAAATAAAAATAGAAAAGAAAAAGAATAAAAGAAAAGGAAAGAAAAAAAGAAGAAAGAAAGGCGCTGGGAAGGGGTCGAACTTGCGACCTCAGGAGAGAGAGAAAATGTAGGGAAGCGTTGCCAACTGAGCTACTCACGTGGGTAGTATTAAAACGTAAAAGGAAATATAAAAGAGATAGGCACATGGTTAAATAGAAAAAATAAAAACGCAATGTGAGAGAAGGCTTGGGGCGGATTCGAAGGCACAAATGTGGGGGTCGTTAAAGGTTAATGAATGCAGGAGTTGCCATTTGACCGCTAGGCCCATTACTATTATTTCTATGGATTAAATTCTATTTAACCATTCCTAAAATGAGTTAGCTACCATTGAAGCATCTGAGTCACCTTCAACCTCGAGCAACTTTTTGTTGTCTGCCTATTCGAGCCACCCCATACCCTACAAAGCTACCCCTATCACCGCCCTAGCCTAGGCAAACTTTTTCATGAAGAAAGGAGGACCACATAGGTTTATTTAAGGCAAATTGAAGCTTGAATTTTTGAAGAAACACAAAAAACTTCAACCTTTGAATTCTCCTTTATTTCTTCATCAAATTGCCTCAAATTTGTCTCAATAGTTTCAAAATTTCATTGGGAACCTTTCTGTTGAAGAAATTTGAAGAAATATGCAAGGAATCATGATTTTACAGAAGTTTCAGAGCTTTGCCATTAACGAGTTGCAGAAGCTTCAATTGAGGTAGGAGGAAGTGTCTTTTCTTAAAATTCGATTCATAGAACTATTCCATATTGTTTCAATTTGGTTTCTGCATAATACTATGATTTAATTCACACTCTATCTCAATAATTGAATTGAACTTTGTTTGTTTCAAACTCTATAAAAATCAAATTCATTTGGGTATCTTTGGGCTTCATTTTAATCAATTGAAGGTTGAAAAGAATAGAGTAAGGATTAACGAAGGTTTTTAGATAAAATAATTGGCAAAAATGCGAAAGAAATCAAAGATAAAAAATTTGAAATTCTCTGGTTCGAACCAAAGCCAGAGGTTGAAGAAGAAGACAAAATGACCATTTTGTGCCTCTGTGTAAAAATTACCAAAATACCCTTATTCTATTTTTTTTTTTAAATTCAGGGTCATTTGTATCCATCCAAGCCATGAAAATTAATCAGAAGATAACTCTAATCAATTATAAAGGCATGAGATAAATTTTTCTCAGAAAATTTAAAGAAAAATTTAATTATTTTTGAAAAATTCCAAAAATACCCTTAAGTGAGAAAATTAAGATTTTAAGTTTGTTTTAATTAAAATCTTGGGGGAAAAATTCTAGGACCAGTTAGGGACTTGCCTAAGAACCTTAATATCACTTTTAAAATTACAAAATTCTTAAAAATAAAATTATATTTTCAAAATGACCAAAATACCCCTAGGGTATAAAAAGTAGATATTTTTGACTTTTTTGGCCATTTTAATTCCTAGAAAATAGCCTAAATACCTTGTTAAAATAAGTAGTATCTAACTTAAAAAGTTAGAGGTAAGAATCTGAAGAGAGTGATTAGAAAAGGTAAATTTTTATAGATGACCAAAATACCCCTAAAATACAAAAATGAACATTTGATCATTTATAGGTCAATCTAATCTCAGAAAACATTATCTAAATTATCCTTAGTAATATTATAAACCTTTAGAAGAAAATTTGGGTTAAAAATAAAAGAGAAATATTTAAAAAGACAAATATTTCTAAAAATGACCAAAATGTCCCTATCTAAAGTAATAAGTGGAATTATGAAAAGAAAATCCTAGAAAATCATATTTTATGAAAATAACAAAAATGCCCCTATATTAGAAAATTTTAAAATTTTCACTATTAGAACCTTTTAAACCTAGGGAAAACCAACTTATAACACCTGAATAATTATATGAGTTACTATGTGTTGAAATTGAGGATAAGAATACCTAAAAGACATATTTTAAAAAATGACCATTTTACCCCTACCTTGTTATCTGACTACAAAATGTGCAATTAATTACTATGGACTAATGGATATGTATTAGAATGTATTGTGTTGATAATATACATGTGATTAGAATGATTCTATTATTTGTGAAAGACAAATATTCTTGTTTACTGTCCATCAATGACAGAAATCCCCGATAAATCGTAGGGTAGTGGATAAACTAAGATATGCTTAGACAATAATGATACAATCTAGAGTGTTTATGATATACAAATGGATGTTGTCCATTGTAAAAAGAAAATAAAAGGGATGATAGATGAAATACGGAAGGTAGATTGGATTGAAAATCCTATCAAGTGTGGATTTAAGACAAAGGATGTAATGGTTGACCACCGAAGGTACTTGAGGAATGTACGCAGACTTTGGTGAGACCTTGGGGGTACATGAGGTGCCAAGTTATGAAACGCTTAGAGTAAGAAGGTGTCACAAAATCGACTTGGTGTCCCTGACAAAGCAGAACATTATCAAGATTCGGTTGAGAGTACCTTGGACCGAGTACTAGGCAGGGTATGTACTCCCGGTCGTCAACTAAAGATTTCAAATTGGATTAATTATGATATGCTCGTGTAAGTCCTCCCCGGAGTTAGTAATTTTGGAGGCTACGAAGGACCTTAAGGCAATTAGACAACTTAATTAGGCACGCCCAGTGAAATAAGAGATAACGTTAGACAGATTAGCCTTTATATTGTATATGTGTCCCAGAATTGATAACTCATTCCTACATCCCCCTCTCTTTCAGACTAGACATGGCTGACGAATTTTAACCATTGTTTCATCTGAAGGTTTTGCCCCTAGAAGGGAGATGGACCTATGACAAGGTTCAGGGAGATGATATTTTCACAGGGTATGTCCGCTACGCTTTTAGACCCACGAACATTGTAGTACCTTGGCAGTTTCATCATGTAGACTTGCCAATAATTCTTTCTCAGACCCCGCCACCTAGGTTTCTTAATGTGCTAGCTAATTGGAGACGACCTCAAACTCCTCAGCCTCCTCAATCATCAATGGGATCAGTATAGGATGGTCATGGGAATCCAAGAGGAGAATCATTTGATGAAGAAAATCCCTTTGAAGCTTCCGATTAGACTGGAATAAGTTGTTTATTTGTATAGTTAAAGGACTTTTGTTTCTAGTATCATGTATCATTATGTTTAAAGAATGTATCACTTTCTATCTTGTGTATTATTATATAATGGGAACTTGAAATGAAAGAATTATGACGAGTTAGTTTTATTGATAAATTATAATTCTTTGAATTAATTAGAAAATAATTTTTATCTGCGTAATAATTCTAGAAATATTTTCTATCAAATAAAAGTGATAAAAAAGAGTGTTACGCAACGCACAAATGTTAATGATAACAATTCCATGGTAGATCTAAGAAGTAAAACTGAAAATAATGATAACAAAAAATGTAAGAAACTTTATCCAAATTTTGTTTTTTAAATTCCTTAAATTATTTATTATGTTTAAGTTCCTTATCTCCTTATTACCATGTTTTTCATTCAAACAATAACACGTATAAATATTTTTTACAATAATGAATAACTTCCATTAAAAATGTATTGCAGAATTTAAACAAAAAATTCATACCACTATTTGTTTGAAGAACTTGATGATAATGATATAAGTCACAGGAAATAAGTTTTGTTCTTTTTTATAAAATTATCAAATTCTTTTATATAAAGTTTTTCGTGTTAATGTTTCTATTTTTCCTTCAAATATCAAGTCTAATTAATTAAAATTTTTATTTATATATTAAAACGACTTTTTTATTCTTTCAAATCACAGTTATTTATATTTTCAAAATTATTTTTTTCAAACTTTTTAAAATTTATTTCTTTTCTCCTAAATCTAAATTATTTATTTATTTAAATAAATTATTCAATTTTCTCTTACAATTTTAAAATTGGTTTACATTTTTAATTTTTTTTTACTGAAATTATAATATATTCTTATAATACAGAAAATATTTATCAGTATAGATGTTTTTAATTTTTCCTCGCCATATTTAATATAATGGGAACACTTAAAAGCTTGAAAATGAAACCATGGCACACATCTTGGAGCACGTTTACTCTAAATTCAAAATGGACATTTGACAGAGACAATCAACCCTGTTCTTTACAATTAATATTTAATCCTACTCTGATATGATCAGATGAAAGTTTAAACTTACATAGTCATTTTCTGTTTCCTCGGCATATTTCGTTGTCTAACCTCGTGAAATATCTATCGAGAGCCTTAATAAGTCACTTTCTGCAATGACTCTTTCACACTCGAGCACACTCGAGCCTAAAAGTAAGGACCATAACATTTATTTTTGATTTTTTGATGTTGAGTAAGGACCATATATGCCGACTTTGTTGTGCCATTGATACACTATTTCCCTTTTTTTTTTGGAGAAAAAAAGGAAAAATAAGAATCATATAGAATAGCCTCCGAAAGAGGACAACGAATTGCCATGAGGATGCACTTTAATTTGGTCATTTTCCTTGCATCCTATTCTTGATGACGAGGGCTTTGCATTATTTGAGGATTTTATTTAATTTTTTCCGCTTATTTGAAGATTATAACTTCCCTAAGCCAGCTAGCACTTTATTGAAAAATAGACCGGAATTATAATTCAACCTAGAAAAACTAACTTAAGAAAGACTCTTGTTCAAAGTCACGTCTTAACACACTCCTTACATCGAAGAATTGAAATATAAAGTTTTTGTAAAATATATATGAAACTTGTAAAATTAGACATTCTTAGGTAACCAATATGACATAAACACTAAATACATGTGAGTGACTCAAAATTAAAATTAGACATTCTTAGGTAACCAATATGACATAAACACTAAATACATGTGAGTGACTCAATATTAAAATTGAAGTCAGTTATATAACTTACACGAAATGATAATTTTTAAATTTATCATGTGACCCACTTAAATAATTTTCATGAAAAAAAGAGATGAAAGATAGATGAAATGAACTGTTTTTTTTTTTCTCTCCAAAAGAGTCCTCGTGGAGTGTCAGCAGCCCATGACTCCTTGGTTTTTCACTTTGTTGCATGCGCATGTATATAATCATGGGAAAAATGAAAATTTTGTTAAATGTACAATATTTTTTTTCTTTTTTCTTTTTATCAATTAAACTATTTTAGCTTAAATATTTTTTTCTTTTTTATTCTAATTTCATTTTAACTAAATTAATTTACTTTTCACTTTCTTTCTACTCTATTTTACTTTTTTGAAATATTTTTTTTTCTTTTCATTCATTTTCTTTTCTCACAACTAAATAGAAGCTTAGTTGGAGATCTCTCTTGACAACTTTCTTTAAGGTTCTTTTTAGTCTTCCTCTCTTCCTTTTTACAATACTAAAAATCATACAATGTATTTTTCTGTCTCTCATAACTTGTGCCTTTTATGACCTTTTTTGCATGCACATGTACAAATCACCTTACCTGATATTCTATTTTTTTAATTGGTGCTACACTAACCTTTTCTAGTATATAATCATTTTGTATTTTATCTTTTTTTATATGGACACACGTCTATGTTAACATTATTATTTTTGTCATTGTCACTCTCACTTTTCTCTCTCGTTATCCTTTTACGATTCTACATCACTATCATATAGTATAATTGAATATATAATTATTGGATGTCCCCTCGTTCTATATGACTAGAGCTAACTTCATAACTACAACCCAATATTAGAGGTGACTCTTTCCCATCATTGATAGCCGTGAATGACCATGGGAGGTAACTTTATGGATATATTATTTTGTTTTCCTACAAACAAGGTAAGAAGAAATTTTTCTTTTTTAAAAAAAGAAAGAGAAGAGGGAGATATGTATGAGAGTATTTTCATTCTCTCACTCAAATTATAAAGCATTAGCCAAGCCAACACAAATAATATATTATATGTTATTTTTCAAAATTTATTAGTTAGCATTGATCAAATCGACACTTCTTGTTAAATTATTATTTTAAAAAAGTTAGGTAGTGTCTTCCATGATCACTCCAATTGAAAAAAAAAACTATAAACATAAATAAGAAAAATTATACTAATGTCAAATTAGCATTGACCAATAAACACTAATTAGCGTGTTGTAACCTATGCTAACCACATGATGTTAATTAGTGAAGATATCATTGTACATTAAATACATTATGCACTCATAGGCAGAAATTGACTTAGTACATGTTTGGTTTGCAGGTGGAGAAGTACTCTTGAGGTAAAAATAATTTTGCCAGAGGATCTATACCCTTACTGTTGTTTTCATTTTGTTTTTATCTGTATAACGTTTCCAACTTCAATCTAAACATGCATTTAACAAACATAACTTATAATGTTAATAATCAATTATTGTTTGAGAAAAACATGTATAAGTCCTTACAAATACTTACAAAGACCTTTAGTGGATGTTTATTTTTTTCATTCCCAAGATATATATTATTTTTCTTTTACTAGAAGAATTATATTGTTTAAGAATTGTGTTTTTAAAAATTATAATTTTTGTGAATGATAGATAAGGTTCCATGAGTAAATATTATTGGGAAACTATTGGTTTTAATCATCAAGTAAGTAGAAAGAAACAAAAACTTCAAGAAAAACACATTGTCAAGCTAAACCAAGAAACTTAGAATGTGTAACTGTTGAGTAACACAAAACCCAAACAGAAAGAATGTAAAATAATAACAAGAACATAATGCATATTATGTTGTTCAACTAATGTAATTTATATTTACGAAATAGAGTAGTTTTGATGAGGAGACAACAATACAATAACAATAAAGAAAATAACAATAAAAAATCACCACAATCACGTAAAAGACACTAAAGATTTTTAACGTAGAAAAATCTCTCTCAAAATAAGGGTAAAAAATCACTAGTCATCTAAACCAAAGAAATAACTCAACTATGATCAACAAGTGTACAAAAGAGTGCTAACAATAAGATGAGTAACAAGACCATAAAAATTACAAATAGAGAACAAAAAAAATGAAAAACCTCAAATAATAAAGCTACTGTACAAATTGAATATCTCAAAACTTTGATATTGTTTTCACGATCCAACTGTTCAGAATGAAGAATTAGATGTTATGAATTTGTTATCAGAATTTCATTTTGATCCAATAGTGAACGAATCTGCAGTTATGATTTTAATGTGATTACTCTGTGTATGAATGAAAATTATTTTGTCTTCTCTTCTCTCTCTGATGGTGGTTGGTGTTTTCTCTTGTTTTAAATCTAACTATTTCTCTCTCATTTTCTTATATCTATCTCAACTTAAATAAGTGAGAAACCTAATAAACTTCTTAATATTAAACTTTTTTTTACATAAGAAAGGAATTCAATACCCAACAAATTTCACAATGAAGTAGGAATTAAATCAAGATACAAGAAAAAAATCTTTTAATTCTTGTTGGATACATTCAAAAAGAACTTTCACCAAATCCTTAGATCTCGTACTTTGTCTTTCTCTTTATTCTCTCTTTCTTGTGTACTTAGTATTTCCTCCCTTATACCCCTATGTATAAGACTAAGTTACTAAGACTTCGCATTATTAAGATTGGACAAAAACACTTACCACACTCATCAGACCAAACAAATTTTAAGTCACAAACAACAAAAACCAACATTTCCTATTATAAATGTGGCTTTATGATATTTAATTCAATATATTATGTTAATTGTGCAATTCAATAAGCTTAAATTTAAGTAGTTTAATTCTGCAAGTCATTTAACTTCTAAAACTAACCTGGTTTAATAATGAGACTACACTAATATGGATCCATAAGAGGATTATGAGATTCCTTTTTATCCAATATATAAGAAATTAATTAATTATAATATGCAATATATCAAATCATAACACATGTCCCCTTGTTTCCATTAAGAAGAGAGACAACACTTGTTTTGAAGACCTAAGGTAATTTAGTTGATGAAGACCACAGATTACCCCATTTGTACGTGACCAATTATTGTAGAGATTTTATAATTTTTCACAATCAATTACTATTTTTTTATTGGTAGCAATCAATTACTATAAATTTTGGTATTTAATATATTAATCCTTGATAGTTTAGCATAATGTAAATCCTAAGATTTGCCATGGTTTGATATAAGACGTTAGCATCTATAATGAAAGTGGTAGATTAAGATCACAATTTTGTATCAATATCATGATCAGAACAAAAATTAAGATTAACGTTTCAATTTGTATATACCTTTCTTTTACTTTTTTATGAGAATATTGGATTTTTATTATTTTTTTATGTGAATGTTTTGTTAGAAAATGTAATTAAAAAATATTTCTGAAAATGTTAGCTGGTTTACTAATTTTTTTTCAAAATTAATACAAA
>JAMLFT010004607.1:0-19171 GCA_026544285.1 Pachyrhizus erosus | reverse complement strand
AAAATTATAAAATCTCAATAATAAATTCTTTAAAAAAAATCTTATAAATAATTACATTCCTACTAAATCTTTTAAAATTAAAAAAAAAATTATATAAAAATAATATTTTAAAATCTTAATCCAATAAATCTCCTATTCATATTATCAGAGTTGCCAGCATCATTCTCAAGCCTCTAACTAAAGATTGTTATTTCGTTTGTCTGTTAGCTTGTTACTAATATGTTATCATTCTTGTTTAAATTGACTGTCTAAGTTGAAGGCCAAAGATTTACTTTAGTATGATGAGCCTCATACTTAGCTAAACGTCCAGAGCAAAGTCCATATGAACCATAGAAGCAAGGAGAACTCAAAAGAAAGAGGAAACAAACTTCTCATGAAACTCCAAAGGGGTAGGACAAGTGGAGCAAGATAGTGTTTCACACTTGTTAGGTCGCACGTTTGATCCCTTACTCGTCTCCTTGGAGTGAGATAAATATAAGTAGTATTATTGTAAGTGATCTTTGAGTCTGAAAACTTTTCTTGCCTTGACTGGGGCACCATCCCTTACTCATAAAATTTTCAACATAAAAAATAAAAATTTCTTATAAATTGTTCATATTGAAGACCTTATCTAATCTCAGATCAAATTTCTTGTAATTAAATGTATAGCATTATCTTCTGATATTGTTGCCAAATAAGCTATATGAAATTTATAACTGTTGCTTGCTTCATCATCCAATCTTGGGTATTGCTTTGCATTTATGCAAAGATTTTTACTATTTAGATTTTCATATCAAGAGCATATCGGCTGCTAACTCCCTTTTAGTGGATTCTTTATTGTCATGTAGAATTTAAAAACACTAATTCATTTTAACTCCAATAGTAAAAAGTCAAATTGAGTTTTTAAACTTATCGAGTGGATTCCATTAAGGAACCATTTTTATAAATAGAAAACTGTTTATTTAATGATTAGACAACATTGCTTGTAATTGCTTAAATAAACTCCAAGGCAATTATTTTTGTTGGTTCTTGAAGTTAACTAATTTAAAAATGCCATTAGAAAAAATGAATTCTTATAGATGTTGCTTATATACATAATTACAGTCAAGGTTATTTAGCCATAAAAGAAACAAACTTTCAAGTCAAAATAGGAGTTATTTATGTGAATAAAGAGATCAACAGGGATTTATGAAAAATAAGTTATGAACTTAAGTTCAGTTGACGGTGCTAGGAATAAATAGCAGAAAGAATCGATCATAAAAAAATTAAATTTTATCTAATAAATACTATCTTCGTTCTTTTTTAATTATCAAATTTTAATTTTTTTTTAAAGTTCAAGAATCATTAATTATTCTTTTGCAATTATACTCTTGTTTTTTTATTTATTTTTTAATTAATTTATACACGTATTTATTGTAAAGTGAAAATAAAAAAATAAAACAATAAATATCATAACTATTTTATTAAGATAAAAAAGGTTTATTGTATTTTTTTAGTTTCTACTACAAATCTTAAAAGAAAGATAAAAAAAATGTATGAATTAAGATTATATAATATTTATAATTCTAAAACATTAATTAAATTACTAATCTATCAAAAGGTTAATGAAAAGTATATTTACACGTAAGACAAATTAAACATTTTAAAAAAAAATCAATCCAAGGTTATAAATGTCAAACCTCAATTTCACATGTCATTAGAAACTTTCATGCATTTATAATAAAAATTAATATTTACATTAGACATAAATCTTTAGAAAAAAGTTCTTATTAATTATATTATAGAACACTATTAAATCGAAATAGATTAGATTACTAGCTTATCCTTTTACAACAGCGGTGTGTATTAATGTGTGCTTAAGGCTAGGTACATGTTGAACATTGTTTAGAAGAACAAAGATGAGAGGAAATAAACAAAATATATACAAAAATATTATTAAGAAGAAATAATATTTATTGGTATGTCTATAAGCTTCCGCTAACAATCTTTTATATAATATTCTCAAATTTGTTCCATTAATAAAAGTAAATAAATATTCTTTAATTTTTAAATTAATTATAATAAAATCAAAGTAAAGCAAATACTATGAAGTAATTTGATTACAAATACAACAATTTATAATCTTTCAAAACAACAATAATGAATTATAGAAGAAAAATATTAATATAAATAAATCATACTCGGATGTTTTATTTTTAAAAAAGAAAAAATATAATCATATCCACAATGGAGATTATTAAAAAGAATAAATTTTTTTATAAGAATAAATAATACCTGATATCATAATATCTACAATTAGATCTTCTAAATAAAAATAAAATATCTTAATATTAATATATTATGTATATTATAAAGTCAAGGGGCCAATGCTCCCAATCTCCTATGTTATAATAGTTAATCTTACAGTTAAACTTACAGTTAAAAAGGTTGCTTAACTTCAAAAATCAAGATAAGCAACTTAAGTTACATGAAATTATTCTTTCTACTTTCTTTTGGGTAAAAGGAAAATTGTTCTTTTACCGTTCTATGTCAACGAAAACTAACATTGGCAAATGTCAATATTTTTTTCTCAGTAATAAAATATTGTTTCATAGTTGCTCTCCACAAATCCACTATATTGGCAGCACGATGAGGCGGGTCAACGTAGCAGAAATGATCAGAAACTGAAAAAAAAGAAAAAAAAAAAAAAAACAATCCACATTCCACAGTTATGAGAAGTATGATTATTTAACTTGGAAAGTAATCAGAAAATGGTGCAACTTAAATACAAATAAAAATATTTAAAAAAGCTATAATGAAAAGCCTACAATATGATTAAAGTCCTACAGATGATTAACACTATCAATAATTAGCATGCAGTAGGTTAGCCAATGCTGAGTAGGTCATCTGTTTTTTGAGATTGTCTTCTCCATGACCCGGCCCGGTTTCCCATTCGATCAAATTTCTTTCTTTAATTTACTATTTTAAATTTTTTTAAAGTCACTTCTATACATCTCATTCTGCAACTCTTCTGGCAGTGAACTGATGTATGTACTTTTAAGACGTGGATCATAATAACCTCCAAGTTGGTAGTATCTTTGACTCATGCGTTGGTAATGACATTCCAAATCTTTCAATTGTAATATATATTTAAATTTTTACATTTCACACTCTCACCTCTCAACTTTATACCTTTTTTTGTTTAATATATTATTTTTATTATTTAAGTAAATTGGTCCACTAATTCATCATAAAACAAAGTGTATAATGTTTTTAATCCATATATTTTTATTAATTCTTGCTTTTAGTCTCTAAACTTTCATATTGAACATTTTTATTTTTAAAATTTATAAAATATATATTTTTAATATCTTCTTACACATATTTTATAGTTTGTTTGAAAGTAAGGATAAATTAAAAATATGTATTTTGTAAAGTTCAAGTATTGAAGTGTTTAATGTAAAAATTTGAGAATTAAAAATAAGAATTCATAAATATTTATTAAAGTTTAATTATTGTTGTTTTTACATTTGATCTTTGTTGGTTTTGAAGGAAATTTTTTGAAAATGTCATTTGGAGAAGAGTCTATGGGAATTGAAGAACACAATATTTTTTGACCTTGTTTAAGTGAGACAATTTTGTTTCACTTAAGTGAGCTACTATTGAAGGACATACATGTTTTTTTAGCTCACTTAATGTGGCTATTTTGGCCACTAAAGTAAGCTCTTATCGAAGACTCTTTCTAACCATACTTAAACAAGTCCTTGTAAAAAAAAATGAAGAGTTATTGTGCTTGCTTAAACAAGCCATTTTCGATTTTCTTAAGCAAGCTTGTTAGGAAGGTCCACGTGCTGAGAAGCCTATTTACTATAAAAAAAAGCAACCTAAAACACAAGTGAAAATGACAAATTTTGGGAAATAAAAAAGTAGAGTTTTAATGAACTTATAACTATGAGTAGCTAAATTTCATCTTTGATGAAATTTAATGTAGTTAGATTATTTGTTTCATGTATTTAGTCTATTTTATTATTCAATACAATATTATTATTATTTCTCTTTTATGCCTACTACTTGTTTTTGTCTTGATCAAACAATTGCATGATCCTCTTTATTCAATTGTAAATGAAAAATTTAATTGAATTGTGAATTAAAGATAACAATCAATAATCTTTATGTCTAGAAATAGTAAAAGGTATTGGTCATCATTAAAATTCATTTTCTTAATGCAAGTCATTTGATTATGCTAGTCAATACATTGATAGTAGAATCATAAAGCTTAAGTTCTTCTGCTTAAAAGAATTAAGGTTAGAACAAATTGAGTTGATGACAATATAAACTTAATTGAATAAGGGTAATTGATAATTCATGTTAGAATAATGAAGTTAAACCCTAACGATTGCGTTCGATTGTGACAACCTCTTTTTCTACATCTATATAGTGTTCAACAAAATCACTTAATTAATTTTCTTACCTTGAATTTTAATTTATACACTTGTCTTTATATTCAACATTTTAAATCTTGTAATTTATTTAATATTATTGAAAGTATCCAATATTGTATAAATTTTTGTTGAGACAATACTTTACTTTATATTATTACTTATAAAATTGCTACACTTGCTTTAAACTTAACAAGTTTTTGGTGTCGTTGTTGGGGACTTATGTCTCAATACTTGGACAATTTGTAGTAATTTTTGTGGACTTTAAACATTATTTTAGTCTTTTGTATATTATTTTTTTATCTTTTGCTAACTTGTTGATAGCCAACTAGGGTTAACTATTGAAAAGATATTACTAACAAGAGTAGATGAAGAGTTCACAACTCTACAAACTTCTCTACAAATGTTCATTGTAGATAGCTTCATTCGCTCAAAAGTTAGTTGCTTCTCCAATTCTCTTACATCAAGCAACATTATTTCTACGTAAAAAATAGTAAGAGTTAAGAAAAACAACAATGAAATTTAGACAAGAGGCTACAATAAATACACAAAAGGGATTTAATTGTTGATACAACAAATGACAACAATGGAGTAGGGAACATAGAGGGGGCTAAATAAGAACTAAAATGTTGAATAAGGCATCTCTACATCCCTATTATTAGGATAATTTAAATAATAAACTCATTTGACTATTAGACAATTATTTTTCTTTATAACTTTTTAGCGTCTTTTGACTATTATATATATATGTGTGTGTAAATTTTATTTATTTATTTATATATATTATTATTGATATTAAATTTTGTCATGCTTTTATGTTTAGTGTTAAATTTTGTTGTTTATTGACAACTTTTGATCTACGTCACAATCATATATATGTATCTATGCATATGACTTAAATAATTTTTTTATAGAAGATTTTTTTATTTTAGTTTTTTATAGATTTTTTTTTATTTTACTTCTTGTAACTGTTTTTATTTTATTTCTTATTGACAGACAATTAGCTTATGGCGTAACAACCATATTAATTATTCTATTAATCTATCATGTCATCAAGAAATATAACTGAACAATAACATGTAATTTTTTTATATAAATTATATTTTTAAATATTCATTAAAAAATATTTATAAACTACACTATATGTGACTATTCAGTCATTATCCTTGATAACATAAAAAAAGAATAAACTGTTAATATTTGTTATTATGTCATCAATTAACATTATTACTAAACAACAAAAACTAAAACCAAAATAAAAAATTTATAAAAACTAAAATGAAACAAAAACTTTTAAAGAATTCAAATAAAATATTCTCATTCAAAAAATATTTATAATATATATATATATATATATATATAATCAAGTGTAGGATTTTGATATTAATTTGATAATCATGGGCACCAAATTTTAGATAAATAAGATATTTGGAGTTGTATAATTTTATAGTTTATATTTCGTTATATTCTTACTAAGTATACTATACGTTAAATAAAATTTGTTTAACGAATTATTAAATATTAGTAATTTTTTGTTAAATGTTGTAAACTCTATCTATTAATTGAAATTTTTTAATTTAATTGTTTGATTATAATGAAATTTAGTATGTATAAAGTTACTAACTTACTATAAAGGTAGACTTAAATATCATTTTAATTTATATATGTTTATGATTTTCATTTTTGTAATAATTATTCACTATATGGATAAAAATAAAAATAAAATTTAAATTACAAGAATTAAAATTAATTTTTTTTACAAAGACTAAAAGTGAAGAAGTGTAAACTTACATAAAATAAAATAATATTTAAGTATTAACTTAGAGTTATTTTAAGATTAACTTAACTTTTCTTTATTCTCTTTTTCTTTTTTCCTTTCTATCTTTCATGTCAAATATTTATACTTTTACAACTTAATAACTTTAGTTATAGTACGTTATTAATAATTTAATGACCAATTCAACGATCTTTTATGTTTTAATTTTTTTTATTTCATCTTTTTATATATTTAAAGAAACATATTTTAGTTCTTTTCGGTAGTTTTAGGAACGAAATGAGTCTTTTCAAAATATAAATGATGAAATTGAGAACTTTAAAATTTAAATGACTAAAATAGAAATTTTAAAATATGAAAGATCAAAATGAAAAATTACAAAAATATAAAGAACCAAAATGATATTTTTAGTCTTTTTTATAATCATTTTGATTTATTTAATCAACATTGAACATTATACAAAATGTTGTCATATTTTTTAGTATTTTAATATCAATTATTTTTCATATTTAAATTCATTTATTTTGTATTAGATAATTTTTTTTTACAATTTCTTTAGTTCTATAAAATAATTAATTTTAAACAAAATTTTTAAACTCACATTTAGTATATTTACAATTAAATTCACAAAGAAATAAAATTATTTATAACTTGAAATTTGTACAACTAAATTGATGAAATTAACTAATTAATTAATTAATTAAATATTGCTTAGAAAATAGATATTAGACTTGTATTTCTAAAGTAAAGTCTCGGGTTAGAGTTTTGTAAATTAAAAAAAATGATTGGTAAGGGAGATTTCACTAAAGGTGACCAATCTAATTTTTCAATATAAATTAACCATTGATAAAATTGATAAATATTTTGTACCAATACATAGTGATAAAAAGAATATTATCTTTAAATTAATTAGTTAGAAAATGTGAATATATTTTTATATTCTTGATATTTTTAAATGGAAAAACCATTAAAAAAGATTACAATATTGTTTTGATCCTTTAAGTATTTACATTTTATCGTTTTGGTCTTTTATGTTTTAATAATCTCATTTTGATATTTTATATTTTATTTTATTTTTATTTTATCCTTTATGTTTTTAAAGAAATTTATTTTAATAATATACCTAATAAAGTGGACTAATGTGATTCTCTCAGAAAACATAATGAAGTTAAAATTTTTAAAATATAAAGGTCTAAATACACAAACATGATATATCAAAATTATATTTTAGTCTAATTTAATTGCTAAATGATTTATTATTATCTCTTTTATCATGAACATAAGTCAAAATTTACATAAATGAAAAATTTATTAATATGTTATTTAGCAATAAATATTTATTTATATTTTAAGCAACGTATTATTAATCAAAGCTGGGAGTCAAGTGACATTATATATAAAAAAAAATATCTATTGATATGATTATTTTATATAAAAATAAAATAAAAAAATTTAAATTGTATAATTATAAATGAATAATTATGATTTAATATCACATAATTACTTAAAAAATCATATAAAGTTTTAAAAAATTCATATAATTAGATGTGTTTTAATTTTGATAATTTAAAATAAGATCTAATGATCAAATTTTATTTCTTTCACTCTCATATAAAATAAATCCTTTGAATAGATATGTTTTATATGAGTTTGCTAACATACACTTATTTATTTTTTAATATAAATACATTAGTAAAATATAGTTAGATATTATCTTAAAAAATATTAATTATGTATTTTTTTAATACACTAATATTAAAAAAATGTGTGTATGTAAATAAATATCACTCTTTCTCTATCTATATATATACTACTGGTAAAGAGAACACGTGGATGCAAGATGATATATCTCAATAGCTCCAACAGTATGTAGACGCGGGAGATCTTGTCACTCAAAACCCTAACAGTGATATCTTATAACATGTGGTCAAGATTCCCCAGCATATATAATTGGACACAAAAAATGCTCACACACAAAATAATTATTAGACACAAATGCAAATTCAAATTTGGAATAACGCAGTGGACAGAGCTCAAATATATACTGAAGGCCATGTCCTTTTTTTTTTTTTTCCAACGATGTATTTTTCTTTTAAATATGTAAAACCACTAAAAATTCCAACCTAATCGAAAATAAGTTTCTTTCCCAAAAGATACAAAGTAACTTCGTTGTAAGATTCGAATTAGTAGAAGTGAAATGGTACATTTTCGTAACCTGATTGGAGAGGAAATGACAATGATTAAGCTCATAGATGTAAGATTTGAATAAATCAAAATGCAGAACTACCTTATTTTAGCTTATTTTCATGGAATTACTCAATATAGGCTATAAACTGGGTAAAACTTAATATCATCATACAATTTTTTTTTTCGTGATTCCATAAACGGGTGAAGCTGTTACTGATTTGATCTTTCATTGTGTGAATCAGAGAAAAGTTTAGCTCATGCTGATAGTTTCAACTATTATTCATTAACGATTGACTATTCATATTTTGTTTCTAAACGAGAAAAAAAGAAAAAGAAAAAGAAGGAATGAATTTTGATAACCTTTCACTATAAGTAAGAATTTTAGAAGAGAATAATAAGGATATAAACAGGGTGAGAGTACTTGAGTAAGCCTTTTCTATTCATGCATTTACGATTGGTAGTTTAAGAACCCGAAAAGGCAATGATATTAATAATAAATTAATTAATCGTTGTCCTTAACCAAATAAAATAATTGATTTTTGTTATCAATGTAGGGCAGGTGGCCGTGGTCCAAAGTAGGACAAGTTGAAAAATTATCATGCTCCACACAACCATCAAAGGCTTTGAGTAGTTCTAAGTGATCTTCTCTTAGAGTTTACATCAACCAAAGTAAAAGTGCCTACCACTAAGTTTATGGGGGACCATTTGGATGGCTCCCTACAAATGCAACACAAAAGAAATGTAGTATCTCAACATAACAGAGAGTCACGTTGGGAAGAGGGAATAAACAAATAAATAAATAAACTACAAAGTCATGTGAATACTTTTTCTCTCGCATCCATCATTGATTTCATTAGTTGTCTGAAGTTTATTTTTTCCTTTTTGGTTTAACCTTTCTCCCCGGAGTATCTTTATCTTTGTTTTGTGATGGAAGGACAGCTTTTCTTTTACTTAAACAAATGCTAATTGTTCCCACAGAAATAAAAAAGAAAAAATCACTAAGGTTACACCTTAAGCTTCGTTTGTTTAAGTTTTATTTTGACTCAAAAGACACGATAACACAGCCCAAGGTATTGGAGAAGAGAGAAACATTTTCTTGCCACAAAACACGGCTTGGAGACAAGAAGAAATTCAAATTAAACAAATAATCACATCCTTCTTGATCTAACATTCTGTCATGGTGTCCATTGCAAATTCAAATTTAAAAGTAACTATTGGGAGTCATGTATAGTCTACCAAACAAACGGGGTGGAACAGCTTTTAACAAAGGGAGAAGGTAATAGACCCACGCAGAGTCATCCCAGATAGTAATAGTACCGGAGAGGAACTGGAAAACAAAACATTTTAATTAATGTGTTTAAAAGAATATATTAACAAATCTATTTCTAATATTTTCCAAGTAATAATTCTTAGAACTCTGTAATATTTTTATTTTTGTGTAGTCAGGTGCACAATTAAATTTATTGGTAATGTAGTTATAGAACAAATAGGTATATATATATAAAATAGAAAACATTTTATGTGCCTTTTTCTATAATAATACGCTTCAAGTTAATTCAAATAAAAAAAAAGCACTAAAAATGTTGCATTTGCTTTTCTGTGCCATTGTAAGTATTTGGAAAATAAAAAACTATTTGTTGCAAATGGAGTTTGTGAAAACCACAATGGAATATAATTGAATTACAATGGATTTTTTTTACATTATCATCCAAAATTATATGATCATGTACATTAAATTTTATAACTAATTATCTTAAAAATTATCAAAAGATAATTTTTATTAGCTAATGGTATAAATAACTTTTACATTAGATTAAAATTATTGGCCAACAAGAATTGACA
Source organism: Pachyrhizus erosus (assembly GCA_026544285.1). Taxonomy (NCBI): domain Eukaryota; kingdom Viridiplantae; phylum Streptophyta; class Magnoliopsida; order Fabales; family Fabaceae; genus Pachyrhizus; species Pachyrhizus erosus. The sequence goes on along the minus strand of JAMLFT010004607.1, from coordinate 8,971 downwards.
CGTCTAGTCAAATTTTTCTATTATACTAATTGTTGTTTGAGTTTGATTTTATAATTTTTCCTGTTAATAAAAGATAAAAAATAATTTTATTATAAATTTCGTTTAGGTTGATTTTTATTTTTTTTATATTATAAGAGAGTATATCTTCTCTGAATCTGAACTTCTCATTATTTCTTCTAAATTTTGTTATGAATATTCATTTTAATAAAAATGACAACGTTTAAATAGGATCCAGAATCGTGCTGACTGTGCACTAGGGTAAATAGGTTAACACCTAAAGTGTATGAGTTTTGTTCTGGAGCTGCAACTTTGGGTCATGAAGTTTGCATGGAGGTGCAATTTGGCGGAGATTACTTCATTTTGCCATGTCTTTGATCTCCCACCCATGAATCAAGCTCTTTCAACACAAACTTGTCATCGTGTTCTCTCATCGTCATTCAGCCAAAACCTAGACACACAACTAGATCACCTTAATTTTCGCAAATCTCCTCCGACCACGTCCTAAAATCTTATCAAAACCTTGCGAGAAATCACTGCGTCTCCATATTCTACAGCCAACAATAATCATAACACCCCTTACCATGACAACCTCCAACATTGATCACAACCATTTATCATAACCTTTGAACCTTCCAAACTTAACCATAGTAAAGTGACCCCAGCTCCCCAAAAGTTCCTATGCATTATTTATCTCCAGCCCCTAAACATCCATTAACCTCCTTGCACAATGGACCAATGAGCAATCAAATCCCCTTTTCAATAGGAAGTGAATATAAATAATTCGTATTTTAAATCACGGATACCATTAACCAGGTCATTCTTTAACCAAAAAACTTATGCCCATTAAATATTTTTTTAACAAATTGATTCATGTACATATACCCATCAAAATAAAAACGGTTACTACATATACAATCATTTAGCTGTAGAACGAAATAAGAAGCCAAAATAAAACACTAGATAAAGAATGACAAAAATTAAATTTAAATATTAACATTTTTGTTCTTGCAATATTCAAAAGACATAGTTATGAGACAACTTTATAAAATTACAATTAGTTTCATTTCCTCATGCAAACCGCCACTTATTTCTATTTAGTAAAATACTTTAATCTTTACATTGCTTGAAGTTATCCAAGAAATAACACAAATCTCACAAAAAGACTAAAATAAAGCATGACAGGCTCAGATAATCATGTTGGTACTTCATTCTCGCTCAAGTCAGTGAAAGATCAACATTCCAAATGAGTGAAGGACTACATATATAGTGCACGTTAATTATTCGTTGAGTTAGCTTTATACAGTATACACTTGTCCATTACTTCTCTGCTTCACAATGCCTTCTAGATACAGCTTTTAGTAGCCTGGATAAGCGTTAGTTTTACCTTAAAATCGGGATGGCGATCGCTATATTTGTTCAACCTAGACAAAGTTGCCAGTTAAAGGTTGCACAAATCCAACTATTACAAACCAAAATTGAGCCTTTATCGTAACCATCAATCTTCTGAACCTGTTTTATACACATTTTAAACCAAAAACCAGTTAAAAACGCAGATGAGATTAAACAACTAATGGCTAAATCAAAACACAATATCTGACCTGCGAAAGAGTGTTTATCTGCCCTAACTTGACTGCCTTGACCTTGAACAACGCGTTTTACGATACATTTAAACATTTTATACAATAAATATGCAATCAAAAGCGTTATGGATAAAAACTGGAACACAGCTTCTACAAATGCTGCATATGTTATGAGTACTCCATAGCACTCATACACAGCAACTTAAACATCAAAGTAACCCCTAGGGTTTAGAAATCCATGCCAATCTAAAGAAAATAGTAATGAGTAAATCGGATACCTAAATAACATAAGCATCGATGGGTTGCAGGAACCCTAGTTAAGTAAAGACAAGGAGCAATCTGCCGCCATCAAATTAAAAGTTTAGTCCCCAAGACACAAGTGAACTAGTTGGGTGAAAGAAGTAGCAAGAAAAACGAAAAAGACAAAGCAAGTAAAAGGAAAAAAGCTAATAACGCACGCCTGCCAGAACAGAAACTCAGAAAAAGGAATATACGATGCCAACAGTGATTCTTATGGTAACTCACTTACCTTTAACTTTTAAGTTTAAGCCTTGAGTGTCTTTCAGATGATGAAGAATCTACTGGGTCCCCAAATAGGAAGGAGTGAGGCTGTCACAGCATGACCTAGTCAGGGTTAGCACTCTTCAGCTCTGTAACCAAAGCTAGATCATGCTGGCAGCTTCACTTTTTCCTTTGCGAACTTCTAATCCAAACAGTTCATGCTACGGCTTGACTCCACTCTCTGCAGGTGCATATATGTGAAGGCTTAAAAGAAGAAAGAAAACATTGCAACACACCTCCGGAACCACAAAAAGATACATAGACCACACACACTTAAAGCAGCGAGAAGACGTGTGTTGTATAGAAGCAAGTGGACACAACAAAAAAATACCAGAAGAGGAAGTTGATGCATAAATTAACCTAACTTAAATAACAAAATAATTAAGCCAGGAAGGAAGTGGGGAAGTGGGGAAGTGGGTTGGGAAATTTTAGTGGTAGAAAGAAACATGAAGAAGATGCATGCTATGTTAATTACATTTAAACACTTGTAAGCTAGGTAAAGAAGGAGAAAAAGGTGAAGATTGAAGGGGGTGGGGCTTGAGTTTGAGAGCAGAAAGGAAAAACAAGAGCGGAATATATAGAGTGAGAGAAGAATGGGACAGAACACAGATGTAAGAGAGGTAGATGGATAATAAAAAGGGAAGAGGGTTAATATCATAAAGACATATCCCACCTTGTGTAACAGTGAATTAAAGGAAGGTTCATACATGCACAGTAGAGTCAAGGAACAGCTAAGAAGGCTAAAAAGGAAGGAGGAGCAGACGCATGATGATTGATGAGGAGTTGTCTTAGCTAGCTATAAAGGGTCAGAGATGAAAGAGTAGCTAGCTAGGGCGAAATGACAGGGGATCCTTTCTCTACTTGGAGAATTTCAATTTATATATATATCACAATATTCAATACTTTTTTTTTATATTTATAAAGGTCGGAATAAATTTTAAGACTGAAAAAATATTAATAAAAAATATAAATTATCTATTAACAGAATTTGAATTTGTGTCCTTGTGATCATTACTGATTAGACCAATTTTATTAACAAAATAAATAATATCATTCTTCTTGTCTGCATAGTAGTTATTTGAATGTCTGTGTGCGTTATTAGGTTGTGGTATTAAGATGAGAAAAACAAAGATAGGATAGCTCTCAAAGAATTAAATTTCACTCACTGTGACGAGGGACAAAAAGTCACTGACCCTACAATTATTGGGTTCCGTAGCAAAAAAAAAGAAGAAGAAGGGGGGGCTTGTTTAGAATTTCCATGCGTATGTTTTTATTTGGTTTGTTCAATCCTCTTACTTTCCCTCTCTCTCTGTGCTCATTGCACAAGTGTGGGCGTGATCATCCTCAGTTGTCAATTCAATGTAACTTCCCAGTTTTCGACCATCGAGAAAAAAGACTTGCACAACAAATGCACATCCTTTTCTTTTTGTACCGTCATCATCACAGTGCCGACTCCTCATCTCACAACTCTTCCATTTCAATCAATTTATATGGGTCAACCATCTACCATAATATAATCCTTCATCTACTGTCACATAAGTTATCATACAATTACTAAATTATTCATATTCTCAATAAATTACTCTCATTTTTTAGCTTTTCATTTATTATATCTCATATTTTCTGTTTTTTATTCTATAAAAAAAATTCTTTCTTTTTTTCACATTTAACACTAGAGACCTTTTTCTTTAATTACATTCCAGTGTTTCTTATTAATTAAATTTGATGTTTTATATTTTTTATTTTCATTTTTATAATTTAATAACAAAATTAACGTATGAATAAAAATAATAATTATATTATTAAAATTTTTAATAAAATAATGATATATAATTTTTTAATTAATTATATTTATTATTTACCAACTTGTTTGATAACATAAACTATTATAAATAAATAATAAATTAAGAATACAAAACATAATTTATTCAAAAAATAATATTAATTTTTTATAACATAAAAATTATATTATTATTATTACTTAATTAATTAATATTGTTATTTATGGATAAAAATTTAAAATATATCAAACATAATTAAAAAAAATGGAAGTGCCAGCAAAGAAAAGGATGTATGGTATATATATATATATATATATATAATTAATAAATACAGAAAAATATCAATATATAATAAGTAAAAAAAATCATAAAACAGTTGTAATTTACTATGGAGTAACACTGCACTACTTTAACAATCCTTTTTTATTCTTTTTCTTATTATGAATCCTTCTTTTTATGAAGAGATGTTTACAGAAATAGGTCATATATAGTGATTTACTATATTAGTCAAAATAATTTATAATTTTCTTAAAGAATTATACTATAGAATTATCTTTCAGGAGAACAGAAGATGTGTTGATGTAACAAGATATGAATTCTTTAACCCAAGAGTAGAATCGCAATGAGGTTGTACAATGATCAGCAGGAAATATATAACAAAACACGGAACCATTTTTTAAAAGAAAAAAGGTAGATAATAAAGAAAATAACTTATTTTATTTGAAATTGTATTAATTAAATAAAGATTGTACTCATGTATTCTCAATCCCCGCATCACAATATCCCCGTGCCTAGATAAAAGATCCCAAGAACTTCATCTTTACAATTGAATTTGAAAACAAATTTGTAATCAGACATCATGAGGATATTTCCAAATCATTATTTCTTTTCTTGAGACTCATAATAATTTAAGGTACATCAATACTGAACAGAATGCACTGCATTCATGAAAGAAACTATTCTTGATTGATCCTTACGGATGCCATCTGATGCACAAATGCCACTGCTGACATCCACCCCTTCAGGCTTGAGAGTAGACAAAGCCTCAGAAACATTCTCCGGATTAATCCCTCCTGCTAAGAGCCAACCGTACTTGCTTTTAATTTTTGGTAGTATCAACTGGGCCCAATTGAATGCTTTACCACTGTAAAGACGTCTTATAAGTTCTATGATATTAACATGCAAGGGGAAAAGAAGATTTCTAACAAGCAGATTAGACATTAAGCTATAAAAGTATGCCTTTACCTTCCACCCTTTGCACTATCTACAAGGACCCAATCAACTAGAGAACACTCTTCATCAGAAATTGTGTTTAAAAGGTTCCCATCCTCATTTGCATGGAGAACGTATATTACACGATTTTCCTTAATTAAAGATGTAAAAGCTAACCGAGAACCATATCCATGAAGCTGCATTGTCCAAATACTATGGAATTAAGAATTTAATTGTGATGGAACGAAACTAAACCTTAGGCAAAAATGTACCTGCACAAATTCAAGGTTTGCTGTATCAGAAGCTCTTAGAATTGTTTCTGAATCATCATCCACAAATACACCTACAGGCTCTGCTCCATAATCTCTTGCAACTTTTGATATCTCCGTTGCAACAGAAAGTGAAACAGAACGTTTTGAGTTAGGTGACATGATCATTCCAATAAAATTTGCACCAGCTTCAGCTGCCATTGCAGCATCTTTAGCTGATGTAATGCCACACATCTTAACCAAAGATTGACTCTTTCCAAGTTCCTTTGATGACCATGAATCATTTCCCGAACTGGTCAGTTTGCAGGAAACATTATGCTTAAGACAGAATCTCACACACAAATATTGCAACTTCTCTCCTTTTAAACCTACAAAAATGTGTTAAAACATTTGAACATTGACTCATTTATGAATTATGACCTAGTAGTCACTATGTATGGCCAACGCAAGCAAAGACATGAAATTAAGTCTGCATAAGGATAAATGCTACTCTGTTTCCACAAATCTTGAGACATATACCAGAAGAAGGACAAAGAATCGAACTACTAGAAATTGCTCTTTTTTGGAAATTTGCAGCTCTAAGTTGCACGTAACTCCTAGTGGTTGAACCTGTACAAAAAGAACATCAAATCTTACAAGGTCAGTAGATTTTTTTTTTTAAATGCAAGGTTTGACATAAGTACATGGAAACTTCTTTGTCATTGATGATGACTTAAAAATGCTAAATGGATATATGCTTCAAGACAAATTTTGAAAAATATGTAGAAAATATAACACAGCCTTGTCATAATTGTCAAGAAATTGACATTTATAAAGATTGGGTTGTCTTGTGATAAGTGCATGTTATTTTGGAAAGTTGCCTTCATTGCAACCACCCCTAGCCCACCTTAGTTGTGGCTTCTTTGGGGATTGCCTTAATTGTATCCTCAAGGATGATGCTTAGTCCTACATCGTTTAGAGATGTGACTTAAATAGAGGTTGTAAGGCTTGGACAATCTTCGCCATACAAGCTAGTTTTATGGGATTGCATTAGGTCCTAAACCCAAATTCCAAGAGTTTATAAATTCTATAATTGTTTCATCCAACGACAACGAGAATTGTTGTTAGAAACACAACTTGTTAAAAATTTTGAGATCTATTCTTTCTAGTTTAGCCATCTGGTGGTCCACTGTCAATAAGGACCGTGAAACAAAAGGACAAAATACTTCATATATGACAGGATTCTCTTTGGATCTTTCCCTTATCTTGTTGTGTTTTAGCTTTTATTTTTTCTTGAGGCTACTAAAGGGAATTGTGTCCTTGGATGCTCACCACAGGCTATGCAGTTGAAATCAAGTGATTATATGGAGCTGGCTATGAGAATTGCGAATAATGTAGAATTAGTACTTCCTCTCATTTGCCCTCTACCACTAGTTTTGACTCATACCAATCCCACTAAGACACCATACATCTTGTATATGCCTTTGCATCAAATGGCTACTTGGAATGCACTTTTCTTTTACTGCTTTTATAAAGTGTGATGACCTTCATGATGCCAAAATCATTAGGTATTTTCAATTATGTAGAAATTCAAAAGCAGCTTATTTGAATCGCTTTGAATTAAAAGGAGCGTCAGAAAAATTATTTCCTATTATCGAAATTCTCCTGAATTAAAAGGAAAAAATGACAGAATTTATGTTCGCATTGGGCACTGGTAAATGGTAATTATGAAAAAGTTAACTTGCTTTCACTTATACATATTGTACCATGAGAAAGAGCAATGTCAACAAAGACAAGAGAAGGTGCACAATAAAATAGTATAATTCAAGGGGATATATCCATGGCAATGGGTCCAAGCTTTGAATGTTTTATCATGTATAGTTTAATTAACTGACATAGGCACAATGGGGGTATTTGAGCATGGAAGAGGCCTTAGATTTACTGATCCAACAACCACAGGACATTAATAAGAAGTCAGTAATTTAGGGTGGAGCATAGCATTGTGATTGTGTGATAAATTGGTATGGAATATCCGTGTTAAGCACAATGGATTTCCTGTTGGCTATTGGTAGCAAGTGTTTAAAGCTTCATTATGCCACGCACTACTTGTCACGTGATTAATAATGGCTATTTGTGCAATGTGTTCCCCCTATTAACCTAACCATGGAAAAATATGAGGTGTGATTATGAAGCTCATACTTGCACAATGCTAATGAGTGATGACCCCATTCCTGGAAATGGACTTTATATAAAACTTGTAGGTCTTGTGCATTACACTTAATTTACAATTAAAATGTAGCATCCCAAATTACAAAAAACACATCATTACTATTTTCACGAGTGAAGCTTAAAATCTCCTCTACAACTGATGACATTCTATCTTATTTGAATTCTTAATAGATTCTTCTACAATGTTTCTAAATGACCCTGCAAAGACATAGGAGCACTTTCAAAGTATGACAAGTAAATATTGTATGATAATATAATTGGATTATTGGCATTTACATTTACTTAGAGCCAAGCCCATATGGCCAAGCGGGAGAGACTTACAAACTACAATAAGTATGGGATCAAAGGTTAAGTCCAAAGAGGTACCACATAAATCTATTAAGGTACCTATGGCTGTGGCATTTGGGCTGTAAGTGTCAACCAGGCCAATTAAGCATCTACAAACATATTGCCTATTATCCCCAGAATTAGCAATGTTGTTCAAGCCAAATGCGACATTACAACAAGGGGACCCAAGAATGGGGTCTGAGGAACCATAGGTGATGAAAATACTTAAGACTATCCAAGTCGTTGTGTTTAGTTAGTTACCCATTTACTTTTTATATTTTCTATTTTTCTCTATCCCATGATGGTTGGCTGTGAGCCATTCGTAACAAGTTTCATACAAGAGCTTTTTTGCTAAATAGTACTGCTCTATCTTGGCTCACTATATGTTCTGTCAGTATAGACCATCTTGAGTGATCTAACAACAAAGGAGGAAAATTGATTTGGAGCAATTACCCTAAGACTAATTTGGCAGCACCAAGAAGTGGCACACACCCACCACTCCTATCACCAAATTTATACTGCCCCGCAAGTCCACTAGCACCGTGGCAACTTGGTGTTGCACCAAACCAACTACCAACCAAGTTCATCAACTCCACAATCACAGACAATGAAGTGGTTGAAAAATCTTTCCCTGCGGACAAATCTGATAATTTGCAAACAGCTATCACAAAGTTCAAAATTGATAATGAGAATATACCAACAGGATAATAAATGGTGAATCTTTAACACAGTTTAGTATTATCTCTTGAATAATTGTGCGTAAAATCTATCATATTACCTTTTGACAGTAGCACAAATGACTTATCAAACCATTTGACAATAGCACACATAATTTAACAAACTCTTAATAGCTATAAGAATCAAACCATGCCATAATTTTCTATTGTGAATCATGCCAATGGACAAACCATTGATGGTTTCACTTATAGTCTTCCTTTAGTTCTAACAATAGAGTTTCCCTCCTTATTACAGCTTCTACAGGACTTTTACTACATATCTAAAGGGGATACACAATTTTTTATCACTCTAATAT
>JAMLFT010004606.1:0-19172 GCA_026544285.1 Pachyrhizus erosus | reverse complement strand
TTTTAATAAATATGATCCTAAAATAGAAAATAGTTGCTAATTTCCATAATAATAAAGCCTAAAAGACACAAATAAATCTATGAAAAATTGACACTTATCAATCCACATCTTAAGAAGTTGAAGAACTTGGTCAAGATCACCAAGATGAGCAAGAAAGAAAAGTTAACATTGTGAATTTACTAGTTGTCTTTAACTTCAGAAATCAAACTCCTATTGCAATAAACATTTCCATTTAAATTACACCTTTATAGCCTCTCTAAACGACAACCTCTAAAGCCATATTTGTCATAAAGAATGTCAATAAGTTCTTAACTTCACCTTGGCCTTTATGAGAACTACTCCAAACTGAATCCATTTAGGTTCCTCCACTTAAAGCTTCTCCATATTTTTGTCTTTTTTTTCAATGGAAGAAGAAGATAAAACATTGATAAGAAAAAGGAGTTTCATAATTTTTTTGTTTTATAAATCAATTTCCTTAAAATATTGGTAAAAAGATAAAACATTATTAGAAGAAAAAAGTTTCATAATTTTGTTAGTTTTACTCAATTTCATTCATCCAATGGTAGAAAATCAAGAGCAATTTCAACATTGGTTCAATAATGAATTACTCCCAAATATTGCTATACATGTTACTCAATTTCCTTTTTTCTTGTTCAAGTTCAACAATTGCAATTGCCAGATACTTTTGTTACATTTGAAGATTTATCACCATCTAAGTAATTTTATAATTTTTCTATTTTTCTTTTTTGAATGATGGCACAAGGGGAGAATAAGTTAGAACTTCTAGGACATGGGAAAGGTTGTATCAAAAACATTACATGTCTTTTAGGAATGATAGTTTGTTGGTTATAATTGGTTGGTTATATATCTATTTTAGTATATGTGTTTTAATTGGATGGGTACTTAACTACATCATAAGGCAATGTTGTATGAATGATGTGTACTAGTCTACAACATGCTAACCCTCGAAATATAGGTTCTATAACATTGGAAGCAGGACTACCAAAAGAAAAGTTGACCAAAAGTATTGAAATTGGTTATGTTTTTAAATATTAAAGTACAATAAGATCAGGAGTTATGTATGATTAGAAAGTATCTTTAATCAAGAGGTAGATATTCAAAAGCTACACATAGCTTGAATGTTGTTAAAAGATGCATTTTTAGGTAGAAAGTGAAGACTTAAAAGTATAAATTGTTCAAAAGAACACACAAAAAGCAACAAAAGTTACATAAGTCATGCAAAGTGCTTAGAAGCACTTATTCAAAAGTGTTGATTTAAAAATGGTAAGTTTTGAAGGAAGCATGCATCTATTCAAAAGTATAAACTTGCATGATCCTTCAAGTCCTCATCAAAACAAAACAACTAGAAGATAAGTAGATTGATGCACAAAACACTATAATAACCAAAAACAACACCATAAAACATCCTACAAACGAGCAATCTTAAGAAACAAACCAATGACAAGCTCAAGAAGATGTCATAAGGAAACTACTGAGACGTAACAAGAAGTACCAACAACTATAATTCAAATTTGAAAATGGTTCACAGAAGCTTAAAATCGTCAATTTGATTTAAGTGGTCCAATGTGAGCTATAGTGATGTTGTGGAGCTATTTGATGCTAGAAACTATAGACAAAAACCTCACACTAATACGATTCCCAATTTGGAAGTTATGCACCAAGTTAGCTTATGAAAACATATACTTGCTTATTCACTCTATAAAGAGTTTAAATAGAGCTAAATTGTCCTATGAAGCTCATTTTTGCAAATGAGTGGAATTCAAAGCTAGGAAACTATAGGAAAACTCCATGTTGATTCAATTTCTAGTTAGGATGTTATGCACAAAGTTTAATTTATAAAAATAAACTTGCCAAATCAGCTTAAGGGATCCAAACTAACCTATAGTGACCTTGTAGAGCTTGCTTTTGCTAAGAAAGTAACATTCAATGCTAGGAAACTATAAAACAAGGCACACTAAGTTTTTATATGGAGGTTATCCAACAAGGTAGTTTATGAAAACATAAAATTGTTGACTTGGTTTAAGGACTCTAAATAGAAAAACACTAACTTTATGGAACTTATTTTTGGTGAGCAAGTAGCCTTTAAAGCTAGGAAATTATAGGAGAAAACTCCATGTCTATTGATTATGAGTTTGGTTCTTATACATTGAGGTGGTTTGTGAAAAAATAAACTTGCTAATTTAGTTTAAGGGGTCCAAATTGAGCTATAGTGACCTTATTTAGCTTATTTTAGGGAGAAAGTGGCATTCAATGCTAAGAATTTGGAAAGAAAATCCCAAATAAATTTGGTCATAGATTTAGATTTTATGTGCCCAGGTGCATTATTGGATTGTAAACTCATCAATTTCATTCAAAGTGTTCAAATTAAGATACACAAACCACGTGGAGCTCATGTTTGCCAAGTAAGCAACTTTTAATGTTAGAAACTATAATATCCCTCATTGATCTAATTATTGGTTTGGAAGTTATGTGCTAAGGTGGTTTATAAAAGCATAAACTCACCAATTCAATTTAAGGGGTCCAAATTGAGCTACATTGATCTTATGGAGCTCATTTTTGTTGAGCAAATAGACCTTAATAATAGAAAGTTATAAGGAAAAGCCTCACGTTGATCCAACTATTAGTTTGAAAGTTATATGTTAGGGTGGTTTTATAAAAAAAAACATATAAATTCTTTGATTTGGTTCAAGGGATCCAAATTGAAATACATTGACCTTATGAAGCTTATTTTTGTTTAGTTAAGTGCCAAGATGGTTTTTAAAAATATAACTTCATCAATTTGATTCAAAGGGTCCACATTGAGCTATATTGCTTTGTGGAGCTCTTTTTGGCTAGCAAGTAGACTTCATTGCTAGTAAACTATAAAAAAAAAAAAATTGATGTCAATCTTAACACTAATTTGGAAGTTAATCACTAAAATGCTTTGTAAAAATAGAAACTCGTTGATTAGGTTTAAGATATCCAAAATAAGATACATTAACTCTTTAGAGCTCATTTTGTGGAGGAAGTATCTCTTAATTATAACAAACTAAAGGAACAAAACCTTGTATCAATTTGATTACTGGTTTGGTAGTTATAAGTTGAGGTGGTTTATGAAAACAAAAATTTATCAATTTTATTCAATGGGTTCAAATTAAGCTACATTGACCTTGTTGAGCGCATTTTTTTATGAGCAAGTTCTCAATACTAAGAAATTATTAGAAATCCTTCCATGTCAATTGGAGTCTTGGTTTAGAAGCCATGTTTTGAGGTCAATTATTAAGAAAATGTAGAACTTGACCTAATAATAATCTTGTCATCAATCTTGCTTACTATTTGGTCTAATTCTTTCTTTTGTATAAATTACATTTGGAGCTTATGGCAAAAGCTTGTGTTAAGAGTTACAAGCGCATATGTAGTGTTTATTTTTTGTGCACATTTTGTGTTTGTTTGTGTATTTGTGTTTGTGAATGTTATGAATTGATGTGTTATTTAATAGTAAAGAGCAAAACTTAATAGGTATGACTTGTCTAAGATGCAAGGTGTTGGTAATATGTTAACTATGCATGTGTTTGTTGATTGTAAATGGAAAGTTGAGCTTAATAAGTATGATCTTTACTAAGATGTAGAATACTGAATTATGTGTTGTTAATTTATAAATTATGCATGTGTATGACTTGATTTTTGTTTGTTAGTGAAGCCAATGACAATAAAAGGAGGCCAAATGCTAAGAGAAAAGTGCATTCATATCTTCACTATGAAGATCATTTAGATTATAGGTCAGTTTGATTATTTGATAGTTATTTGTTATTTATTATATTATTTTAGTGTTCCAACCATTACTACATTTGTCAACAATATTATTTATACATGGTTATATTTATTTTGATATTGTTATTTTTTTTAAGTTATGCTTTTTTTATTTAATTTATATATCCAAGTTTTACAAATAATATATTGGAGATGAACAAATTACTATTTAAAATGACAACATTAGAGTCCATGCTATTTGTGATACTAGCTAATAACATAAGTTTCATAGTTGACATAATGTTGATATTGCCTCTACTTCATGTACGCAAAAAGTTGCTTAAACATTTTTATATTTTGTATCATATTTACATTTGTAATTAAGTAAATCTTAAAACTTGGATGCAACAATCATTGCTTCAATTATTTATGTCAAACTTAAAGTTAACACAAAGTCAACCTTAATATCAATTCAGTGTCAACTTTTACTTTTTAGTATTAACCCAAAGTCAATACTAAACTATAGTTTTCATGAAGTATAAGATGAAGACAACTTTACATTATTCATCATACATTTGTTTTCACTATTGTTAGAAAGCTTATTATCTCTTTTTTAAAACATATGTTTCATGATCTATTCTATCTCTATTCTAATTATCAACTTAAAAAAATAAAATTTATAAATTTGATACAATTTTTTAGGTATTTTTGACATTTCTTTCTAATTAAAATTAAAGTTTCACCTTAATAATCTATATTAATTCTCAGTTGCAGTCTTTATTACATATATTAAAAAGATAAAACTTCTTTTTTTTATGAAAAACACCATTTAAAACACATACAAATTGTATCTTTATAAGAGAAATCGAAAGTTTAAATAAACCCTATGATAAAAAAAAAAAAAACCTAACAACAATGTCCTATTTAAATCAAGGAATTATATTACTGATAGGGACACTTTTTATTATGTTTCTAGCAGGTACACTTTTTTGCAAGACCTTTCGTTTTTTCTTCTTTATCTCTTTGTATCACATCATCTATTTAATGTGAAGTATCTCTTTCTTTCCTTTTTATTATATCTGTACCAAATTATTGTTCAAATAAAATTTCTCAAATCAAATAAGCTTGGCTGCCACATAGGAGACCCAACCCAATCCTCCACTCATCACACCACTTTAGATTTAGATAACAAGCTAGCGAGCCGTAGTTGAGAAGAAAAAGATTGCAATATCTACTCGTTAAGCATAAATTCCCTTTCTTCTTCAAATATTCGAAAGCAACACAGCAAGGATACCCACCTCCTAAAGAAACAGTAACCACGCGATCGATCGTCATCTCTCCACCACAACCATAACATCTTTTTTGCCCTTTTTCTTTTTGACTTGTTTCTGTATCTGCCCCTCTTGCTTACTTAAGTAGCTAAATATATCTATCAGCAAAATATTGAAGAAAGAAATGAATAAATATGGTGATGGCTTAATTCCTGTCCTCTCATTTTGAGTAGCTACAAACATATATGCACCTTTCACTCACTGCTCTTCTTATCTTTTCATATTAATTTGTGGAGTATTTGTTCAATGGATTATTTACTGTTAACTAACAAGGTTCAAATACAGTTGATAGATAAATGGATTCTTTTTAAGTTTAATTTCTGATTCTGTGCAAAGACTTTATTGAAAGATGTAAAATTCACTTTGATAATTTTTACATGTTTAAAGAAATCAATCTCCAATTATCAATTAAAATATCCTTCGTGAAAGCCAGAAGAATATATACTATTAACTTTCACAGGCAAGATTAATGCAGCATCATTAATTGTGACTTTGAACTTGGTTCTGCCATTTAAAAACTGGTTGCCTGTCAATGAAATTTAATTTAATTGGTCAAGAAGGTAAGGAAATTATTGTTTGATATTTTTCTTCAATTACTAAAGATAAAAAAAAAAAAAAACCTAGTTTCCTGATAAACAGATCCTGTGCCGGGCAGTCTGAGAACTTGATGGCAAATTAATTAATGCAATTTATCTACCAAAACATTAGTAAAGAAAATGAGTGAAAAGGAAACTGACTCTTATTGACTATGAATTCATGTTGGGGTATTAGTATTCGGTTGTTGATGAGTCTGATTCACTCGTGCATCGAGTTTAAGATTACCAGCTATAGAGTATAACAGAAAAATATCTATCTATCCATCTTCAATATGGAGCATGAATAACCCTCGCGAGTCGCTTTCACTAACCAAGCCTCAAGAGTCGCTTTCTACATTAATTGATTACCGAAATTGTTTTCAATTTTCTTTGTTGGCTATCATCTACGCTGAGTTTCCAACTGAGCTCTCTTAGGGCACTGCTCCTTAGAAGTGCTCAACTATAACTACTCAAATAAACATGTATTATTTTAAAAGTGTACCTTAACATGCTTCACGTAATTATCGATTTAAGAAAAATGAAAATGTTTTATGCTTTTTTCTATTAAATACTTGAATAAACCTAGCTATTATAAAGCTAAGATGACATGTATCACTACTATATATTAGCCTCTTTCAATAGTCAACTTACCAGCATTTAATGTTGGATAACTAACCAGATATACCATGGATTTAATTGTGTCAAGAATTGAGTGTTCTATCGATTTTCTATCAGTGACATTTCATTTTGATATCGTTTTCTCGGTCTTGTACAGAAATTACATTCTTTCTGGGTTTGAAGATTCCTATCAAACCGATTGCACCAGAGTTTGAATCCAGTAGTATGATTTCTGGGTTTGAGACTTCATATAAAACAATACAAGACTTCAGGTTTCGATCTTGAAATTACAAAGGTTCATCACTAGTTTTGGGATTGAATTTGACACTGGAGTTGGTGGAGAAATTTGGAAGGAAGATAGCAGTGGCCTTTTTTCTGTTATATCAGTTTAATTATAACTTATAGATGAACCATATTAGTGAGGGTGTAAATAATAGTCAACAGAAAATTTTAATCATTTTTGGAAATGAAAAGTCCCTCTGAAATCTTTGCCTTTTCATGGTGTATGCTTCTTGACAGGTTTTCAACTCTTAAACTTATCGCGTAGAAACATTATATCAAACCAACAACGTAGCGTGTGTTATTTGCTTTAAGGAAAATGAGGATGTAAATTACTTGTTTTTCTCCTGTTTGGTTTCTCAACAAATTTGGTTTTATGCCTATACTCGGTTGAGAATCTCTATGATTCTTCTTATTGATTCAATGGCTCATTATCTCCAGCACCACTCTATCCTTACAGGCAAGAAGTTCAAGAACTTCTTCGACATTATTTGGCACTCAGTAACGTGTACAGTTCGATTGATGCGTAACTAAATTTTGTTTCAACAGGGTCATGGGTTATGGCAATGAAGGAAAATTGTTGGTCAATTTTCAAATTGGTATATTAGCCCTTTAAACTATGTTTCCCATTATGTTTAGAGTCGTTATGTATATGCTTGGCTTTATGTATCCCTTCTATCCATATCTTAATAATTCACTTCGACAAAAATGTTGTTAAATTATCAAAAAATATTTTTAATATATGATCGCAATATTTTATTAAATGGTGTGTAAGATTTATGTTACTAAAAATTTTTAATAATATTTTTACATACTAATGATAGCATTTTAAAAAAATATTGTTTATAAGTTTTTAGTAATATTTTTTTAATAGAAAAATATTTTAAAAATATTGTTAATATGAATATTTTATAACATTAACAAAAAATAATAATATTTTTATAATTAGTAGTGATTTTTTTTTTTATAAAAAAAGTTCATCAGCCATTTAACTCAAGTTTGCTTATATGTTGAGTCGTAGCTTGTTAATCGATTTAGCATATATTTTTAATTAGTCAATCAATTATTTATATCACTAACCTTTTTGAAGGATTTAAGCACCATAAGGTAACTGATCAACTATAGAGATATATTTCTGTTGTTTTAAAAAAATGACTTTCAAAGTTGTTTTTTTATTAACCACATGATATCAGCTGTATATTTGAGATTCAATCTTAATATTTTTAAAATAATTTTGTGTTAGTTGATTTATGTGTTTATTTGGTGGTAGTAACTTTCAAGTTTGACATAAATAAAAGCTTATACTTGTTTTTTATAACAGTTCTGTGTAGAAAAATGAAGTATTTTTCACAATTGAGAGTAAGTTTGTTCCATTTATTTTTTATTTTAAAAATTGAATACCTTACATTATTTTAATTTTCACTTTATCTTATAGTAGTATTTATTGAATTGAAAGAAAGAGTTAATATATGACAATTTTAATTTTTATAGGGGAGACTGTCATTATGCTATTAACTTAAAGATAAATATTGAAACAGGTAGAACAATTTTATTTTATCATTGTAAATAATCTTTTACACCCGCTTACTGATGCTGGATCCGTCACCTGTTTATCCCTAGCCTCAAGCAGAAGATTAAAGTTGTATATTAATCACCGTATATATATATATATATATGCTACCTGAAAGGAACGAGTTAAGCATTCTTGGTGTATTTTGGGGATCTGATTTTGGTAAAATTAGAATGGAAGAAAATTAAGATAATGGATCTGATGATTAAATGGTCATAAGTTAATTTTTTAAACTGTATGTAATTTTTTATATTTTAAAAACAGATGCAGGATTATAACGAAATTTTCTTAAAATGATTCTTTATGTATCATTGAAAGATTTATTTGGGGAAAAAAAATTGTAGAACTAATACAATGATATTTTAAAAAACTAAAACTTAGTAAATCTTTAGATGATTCGTATGACAATAGCTTATTTGATGTAATTTCATTTTTTTTTTTTGTAATGATTTATTAGCATATTTAGTTTTTATCTCGTTTTCTAGAGGCTTTTATTTGGTTTTAGGAAGCTTGTATTTCCAAAAAGAAAAAAATGTATGACAATAGCTTAACCTTGAAAGAACCAAATTGAGCAAATAAATTTATTACATCTCTAATACAAATTTAAGCAAATGGTCTTTTGAGAATATCCATGTACATTTAACTACCATTTTGTAACGTGGAAACTCAACTTCTAGTTAAAAGAAGGGATGCAATAATCTTTGAATTCTCAGCTACTTGTCATAGAGACTATAATATCATTTCAAGGATTAATTATTGTCTGAAGTAAAATGATAAGGTGAAGACCACTTATGAATTACTTGATTACATTTGGAATATGATGAGTATGTATAGAGTCAAGTTTTAATTTCTTTAATTATGTGAAAAATGCTATATGTATAGCAAATTTTTGGATATTAACCTATAAGTATTGTTATCCACCGATTAACCCTGTCATATTCAGAAAGAAATTTGAGGACATATAAAAAAAATTGCTTTTTTGTATGTATAGAATTACTCAAATGTTTGTGTGAACATGGATGAACCGTACTCAAAAGTATTTAGATTCTGTAACTTTACAAGTGCGAGAAAATCAAATTTGAAGTTCTCATTGTTTCTAGTGCGGTCCATTACTTCTAGCGCATGGTCCACAGTTTCTATTCATTCCTCTTTCTTCTCAACAGCCCTAGTTAGATTCTAATCCCTATTTACAATTTATTTTTTATGAGCTAAAGATTTATCAATAAAATCCCTATTTACAAATGATATATTATGTCTGGTGTTTATTAAAATTGGGGGGGCAATTTATTTATTTATTTAGAAAATTTTAATCTGATATTAAAAAAGACTCCAACTATTAAAATAACAAGTTCAAAACTAATCAATAAAAAATTAAAAATAAAAAATAATTAAGGTATTTTCAATATTTCGTTTCTAAAACAAAAAATAATTACATAAAAGGATGTTGACAATAAGTAGTCGTATGGCATTGAATATTCTTATCTCATTCATACTTTTGAAAAGAAAATTGAGAAATGCCTTTCTACTGGCTATGACAAATATGAGAAATCCATTTATATGTTGAAATAAAGAGGAAATGAGCGTTCATTTCCATTTCACAAATACACAAAAATGCTATAGGAACTAATCTAGTAGTGTAAACACTCAAACTCAAAGCCCTTTCAACCTCTCAATTTCTTATGAGTTTCAATCACAAATCCCATCAAAGTTGGCAACTAATATTCATCTCTTCCAACATGAGCAATCCTGCAGATGAAAGGGAGCAGTGTCAAAAGAAGAGGAAATCTACCATATGTGAAGCCTCTAACTTTAGGACATCAAGGAGAAGATTCTGCAGCAGCACAAATGAAGAAGAGATGAACAATGGAGTTTCAACAACATTGAAGCTTTACGATGACCCCTGGAAGATCAAGAAGACACTAACAGATAGTGATTTGGGAATCCTAAGTAGACTCTTGTTGGCTGCAGATTTGGTGAAGAAACAAATTTTGCCTATGTTGGGTGCAGATCATGCAAGAGCTGCAGAAACTGAAGAAGGGACCCCAGTTAGAGTTTGGGACATGGACACCAAATCCATGCACCAACTCGTTCTAAAGCGATGGTCTTCATCCAAGAGCTATGTTCTTATTGGAAAGTGGAACCAAGATTTCGTGAGAAGAAGAGATCTAAAGAAAGGTGATGAGATCGGATTTCATTGGGATCCATATAATTGCGTTTTCAATTTCTGTGTTCTTAAGCGAGCTATGCCAGAGAATTAATTTAAGTGTTAGCTTTATTTTACTTTCAAATCATTAAGGAAAACACAAGTAAGGCCTATATATATATATATGCTTATGTAAGCATACAATAATGTTATTGTAATAGCTTGTACTTCAAACTCATCATTTACCATGTTCCTATATTGTTATCTTATGAAATCCTCCTTTTTTCGTGTTTCGTTTTTCCCACCTAGGTCTAGTATGAGATCTATGCGTGGTTGAAACCTTAATTGATAATCTATATCTAATGAATGTGTATCATGACGGTGTTTAATTCCTACCTCTGTTATTATATCCAATATAATTGTACCATGAATATAGTAGTAGACAGATTGCACTACTTCCTGGTTGAAGGCGAGGGCACTGCATTCATCATTCATATAATTGATGTTGATTTATGCAACCAGTTATTCAAGCACTTACCATAAAATCTATATAATCTTTGAAACACATAAGTCATAATGAGTTAAAAGGTTGTGGTAACACAGTTTAAGATAGGATGTACACGCGCGAACACACATCCTTCTTAATTAAATCAATTAGCACTTTAAATGTTGTAAGGGATGACACTAATTATATTGTTCAATTAAATAGAATTTTTTTTCTAAGATGTCATTTCGTATGTGAAATAACAAAACGTGATCCTTGCATATAAACTCATTTTCAAGCATACTTGCAGCAACATTTCTAGCTTAATATAGTTCTACTAACATGTTTTTGATAAGTGTAAACTATCTAGATGAAACATACATTGAGACCTAACTTTGAAAAATAATGGAACATCAAGGATATGATGAGGGGGCTATATGCATCCTCTAACCTAAAGCAGTGATGAATTTCTTCTATTTTTTGGATAAGTAAAACATTTTAATTAACTAAGGGATAGCGCAAGATATATACTCACTTAGCAGGAATGATAAAGCATCTGAAATTTTATCATAAATTATCTATAGTGCTATATTGTTGAATAAATGAATGCTATTTCGGTTCCCAAGTTTGGATTCTTAATAATTACAAGTTCTTTGCTCCATTATCTTTAAATCCTCCCAAAGTTTAAGTTTTTACTCAATTAATTACTTTTGCAGGGAAATTTCCCCTTCATCGCTAGTTGACTGGATAATGAGCACTTTTAGGCTAATACAATTCAAAAACTGCATAGTTTTACTATCGAAGTTAACCTAAGTCCATACCCTTATTATAGTTCTATCTTCATTTTACAATTTATACTAGTTATTATAGTTTTCCCATTTACTTTAAATTTTTTTATCGAAACTATAATTAATGAAATTAGACAATCAGTTGACTTGATCATAACTTTTTATGAATCGTTAAAAAGGTCTCACCCAGAAGAAAAGCAACCATCGACACCCATGTTTTTTGGAAGGAAAAACAACCTCTCGTGACAAAATCATTTTCATTACTCAAATCGTTAATTAGCATGCACAAATTGATGCAGTTTACATCTACTAATTTTCTTTTTCTCTCTAACATCACATAACTATCATATCTCATGTATATCCCATGCAAAATAAAATCAAATTTAATTATGCATTGCCCAACAGAGAAGATTTCTATATGTTTAGAGTTTTAAGGTGAGGGAATCCCTTATCCTTTTTTCCTTTTTTTATAATTATTGCTGAGGGACTGTGTGGCTTGATGGGCAATGTTCTTTCACTTGAAAATTTTTCTGGTTTCTCCATCACCAGCATATATGCAAATTATACTTTGTTAATTGGGGAGGCTAAAATGAAGAATCTTTGGACTCTAAACGCAATTTTTCAGGGATTTGAACTTGAATCTAGGTTAAAGATAAATTTTGAGAAAAATAACGCATTTGATATTAATGTGGAGAGCTCCTTTATGGTGGCAGCTGCTAAATTCCTACAATGCGGAATCGGTAGCTTTCTTTTTCAGTTTATTGGTCTTCTTAGTGAAGCAAACCTAAGAAAGGATGTCAACTGAGCGCCATACAGTTAATGAAGTAGCAATTATCAACATGAAAAGGAAAAAAAGTATCTATAGATGGTCACATTTTGGAAGAGCTTTATTTCTATGAAAGTGTTTTATTTGATGAGTCTTCTTGGATAGGTTGTTAGCTTGGGTTAATCTTTCTAAGAGAATTGTATTGCCTCGTGTATAGAATATCTTGTGTATTGTGTTTTTTCTTAGAAAAAGATATTCATCACTTAATCTTATCTTGTCCGGTAATAAATCAAATTTGCTATACAGTTTATGCATTGCTAAGGTATCCTGCATCTTATCAAATAACATATTTTATTGATCATTACATATCAGTTCTCTTTTAAGAAGGAAAAAATTACACTTTGTTTGTCATCTTTGTTGGCATGTCATAGTGTGATCTAGTTAGATTAATGAAATTATATTTTTTAGCGTTCTTTTAATTTACATGTGTTTTTTCAACTTGATAAATGTCAAATTTGCTATGCAGTTTATGCATTGCTAAGGTATCCTGCATCTTACCAAATAACATCTTTAATTGATCATTACATGTTAGTTCTCTTTCAAGAAGAAAAAAGTTACACTTTGTGCATCATCTTTCTTGGCATGCCATGGTGTTATCTAGTTAGATTAATGGAATTATATTTTTTTAGTGTTTTTTAACTTGCACTTGTTTTTTCAACTTGATAAATGTCAGACCGTAGAGATGTAACAAGATGAGTAGTGCTTATTGTTTCTTTTCTTAATGTTGTATTGTTGATTATTTAGTTTTTCTCTATCTTTTTGAAATGTACATGTGAGAATTTTATATCCTTTTTACTATATTTATCTATAGACTTTTGCTAATAAAAAAATATTTAATTATTCCTTTTATATATCTTAGGAATCTCAATTTTATATTAGGCTCGTTTGGATATTGTATGTGTACATAAAAACCTATCAAATGCGTCTGATAGATACATCGTCTAAGATGATGCCATGTCAATTGGGACTCCTAACTCACTTCTAGTGCATAATTGAGAATTTATTGTTCTTCTTATGCACATAAAACTGTACATTTCCCGTTGTTGTTTTCAATGGTTTGCGCGTAGTTAAATTGGTCAAATCTTTATGGTAGATCCAATGGTTTGCAAGTTGGCCAAATATTTAAAGTTGATTTTGACCAATCTACCTCAACCCCAAGAACTGTTTTACTGTAGAATCTTCGCACATTTTGTTTTTTAATCTCCTTATTTTCATTTTTATAAAGGATGAATCTTATTCTTCATTCTTTAGTAGGATCAAGATGGTTAACGCAGTCCCTCTACACTTTTTCCCACCAATCTAAACCTTGGGGATAGATTCCATGCACGTATGCCACATGTAATAATTTTTGGCGATGAACTTCTTAATCCCAATTATATATCACTTGGGCATTTGCTATTTCTTTTTCATAAAAGATTTACACCAAAAGACATCCCTTAGTCTCAAACCAATATTTTCCTAGAAAAAGCTCATAGAAAAAGCTCCCCAAAGACAACGGTCCTTTACCACTCCTTGAATGGTCCCAAACCTGATTGGTTTCCAAGTTGTAAAGAAAACGACAACCACACGCAAAACTTTCACGATAAAATGTGCTCCCAATTATTCATACTACAGTGTGTTCTCCCATATAGTTACTTGCATTTTTGGTAGAAGAAAAAATGCATGGACATCTCATACTATCACTCACTCTAAAACATTCTCAGAGAATATCTTTTTTAGCAAAGAAATAGGTTGCTACACAAACACCATATATTTAGGCTTAGAAAACAAATTAAAAACTACCCAAATTTATCTTTTCTTGTTTCCAAAATAACACATGATTAACTCAAACCGTATACTTACATTTTCTATTATTTTCGTAAACTATCTAGTATTATATATTACAACAATAATTAGATGCTTTGGTAGCTAGCGGAACGACTAATATAACATGTTCTTTTGTATATACAATGCCCCAAATTAAAATCAGGTTTAAATACTTTTTTAATTTTTGTAATTTAACATTTTTATTTTTTTGTTATTGCAAATTTATTTTTTTGTTTAGTCCTTATAAATTATTTTTATTTTATTTTTTGTCATTGAAATGTTTTAAATGATACTTTGAATTGTGAAAAAATATTATTTAAAGTTTTTTAAGACAACAAATTAAATAAACATAATTTATAATAATTTGTAACGACCAAAACAAAAGACTTGCAAGGACAAAAGGTAAAAAACACTAAATTATAAAAACTAAAAATATATTTAAACTTTAAAGTTAAGATAAATAAAATTTTAGTAGCCTATCAAAATTTTAAATTTTATTTTGATCTTTAATATTTAAAGTTTCACTTTGATCCATTAAAAAAACTTTGTTACATCAAATTAGTTCTTCTATTAGTTTATCACAATAATCTAATTAATTTAATAACATGTGACAAATTGTGAGAAACGTCTTATCGATTAAAATTGACATTGCAAATGTTAAAAAATGATAGAATAATCACTTTAGTCTAACAAAAATATTGTAAGGGATAAAATAAAACATTTTAACCTTAAAGAACAAAAATAAAACCTAAAATATAAATAAGATCTAAAATTCTATTTTAATCTAAAATTAATATTCTTCGAACTGAGGCATGTTTCATTTTTTTTCTTTTTTTTCTTTTCGTATTTTCTTCTTAACTGCGAGACTGCAAGAAAGAAACTAAAAATACTATTACGTAAAATGGAATCTTCGAAAGTCCTATATTGAAGCATATTTTTTTCTTGGGATGTTTTAATTAGTGGCATGAGTTTGAACATCTGTCATAATAATATATGGAAGAATCTGAAACGGAGTCCGTATGTGATTGGAGATATCCTGAACAGAACAAGCCAGTGGTGAGGAAGAAACAGATATATCATATATACTCAAATTGAGAGAGTTTTGTAGCTCAAATTAATTCCATTTCTTAACCGTCACCATCTGCTTCAAGCAAATAAATTCTATGTATGAAGAGGATACAAGCAGCCAAGAATCCAAGGTTGGAGCTTTTGTTAGTGGAAAAAATTGAAGAGGTGGCCAATGGATACGTAGAAATATATCCTCATGAATATACACTATTTGTGAACTCGAAAACAGGAGAATAATGCTTTCCCCTTATGTGGTAGAGATTTATTTATTCCATATACGTATGAATATTATTATTTCTCTTCATGTGCAGTATACCTAATAAATATTTGGTACTTGTTAAATAATAATTTAACATTATAGTTTAATCATTTTTTACACTTTTATAGATACTTAAAATGAAATAGAAATATTCCTGAAGCCATCCAAAAGCGAAAAGTGTGGATCGAGGTACAGATAGCTCAATTTGTCACATATATACCTACAAATTCTATTCCACATAGTTTTACTTGCTTGCTTCCTTTGTTTGGATCTTGTCTAATGTATTTTCTATAATATCAATAAATTTTTGTATTATAACCGTAAATCTTAATTTTTAAATTTAGATACATGTATTATTTTATTCTCATTTTTATTATAATGAATATTTCACTATTATTTTGTATTATTTAAATATTCTCGTAAAATTTCAAAGTATTAATCATTTTGAATTTTCTTTTACATTAATATTTATCTTTTTCTTCAAATTTTAACTTTAATTACTTTTTAATTTATATTAAAAGTTCATTTTTGATCTTTAATCTCGTGGGGGGAGGGGGTGAATTTTTCGAAGCTTGTGCCATGTTCGAACTATGGGTTCGATTATTTGAGAATTTGTTAGCAAATCACAAAGCTACGAGGGCAGTTGACTCATTTTTAATCTCGTATTTTAAATTAGGATGGAAACATGTGAGGTTACTTGTTCAACTTTGAACTATGTTGCAAGCCATGAACGGTTGATTAAAATTAAGTATCTCAAAATGTGTGTGTATAAATACTAATTAAAATTAGTGATGATTCAATTTAGAATAGAAACATGTGAGGTAACTTGTTCAACTTTGAAATGAGTTGCAAGCCACGAATTAATGGTTGACTAAAATTAAGTATCTCAAATTATGTGGGTGGGTGTGTGCATGCACGGACGGGAGTGGTGGGTGTGGGAGTGAAAAGAAATAACTAACAACATATATAAAAATATAAATTTACTTATTTAAATTGTACTTTTTAGTCAAGAAAAAGGAAACACAAATAAAAAAAATTACTAGAACGAATTAATGTAATTTGTTTTGTTTAGAAGTTAACATTAATATTAATTTGGGTGAAGAAATTAAAATAAATAAAATATTTAATTTGGGAAAAGAAAAAAAAAATGCACACTCTATATTTTTAGCCTTAGCAAGATTTGAAGGTATGTTTTTCCATAAGTTTCACAAAATTTATTCTTATAAGATATCTTAGAGAACTTATGAAAATAAGTTAAATACATCTTATGAACCAATCATAATATATTTTTATTAATTTTCCTAAACATTCTCACAATCACTTATTTTATAAGGTGAAATAAATTATTTATGAACTCTTTCAAATAAGATCTTAATAAATTTATTAAAATTATTATCCATTAGAGTTTCACATTATTTTCATTAGTATAAATATTTATCTTTATAATTTATAATTTTTTATTTATTTGATTCTTATACTTGTAAGTATTTATAAAAATCCAAGGTATTGGGCCATCAAAATATGGTAATGCTGATAATCTCCTAATTGGTTAGAAGTTTTCCTTCCTATAATAGTAGGGGTGATATTGATAGAAACTCTTGGACACTCGAGTTAGAAGAGAATTTTAGGTTATTTCTAACTATGACTTGGGATGTACACTAATGAAATGTTAAGTTGTGAATGTGTTATCATGTCATATAATGTATATATATGTATTATTCTTGTTATAAGAGAGTGAGATGTATGCACGGTCATTAGGCAAGCAAAGGAAGTGAGTTCTATATCAAAAGAAGTGAGAGTGTGTGAGTTAAAGTGAATTCTAAGAGTAACATATAATGTTAGTAATCTTAAATCCTAAGTATTAGAGGAAGAAAAGTTTAGCTTAAGAAAAGTTTAGTATGTTAGATAAGGCTATAATGTGAATTGTTGTTGTGTAAAAACGAGAGTTTAAAGAAATCATGAGAGAAAATAAAGAAATGTGTGACAATGAGAGGAAAGCCTATAATAGATATTTTGATTGAAAACTATAAGTTCAATTATAGGAATGAAAAACTTAATAGAGACCTGATGAGGGTAAAGTCATGAGAGTTAGACAAAGGAATGTTAGGTAAAAGAGTTTAAACCAATTGTAGAATCCTTAGAGCATTCACCTCCTTTAAATTCCCTCTTTTAGAAAACAAGTGATGACGTATAACATTGGAGCTTGAAGCCTTATTTGGAAAACGTCACTTAGTTGCATATCATATTTTTTAATGAAATTTTTACTTGATGTATGTTACAAGTATTTAATGAATTATGGAATTTAATTTATTTTGTATATTCATTTGTTAGCTTCCACTGAATATCATGGCATAAATGTTTTAAATTTTTCACATATTAAAAATATAAGCATAGTTACGATAATACAATTTGGTGTGTTACAAAGAGAACAATAAATGATGTGTTGCTCCACCCATAAAGACACTTCAATAAGTTTAGTCAAATTATTAATGATAAAGTGTATAAGTTTTTACATCTTGGGTATAATTCTTATTTCACCTCATTGACCAAACTCCAACTTTCTAGCATCCTCATTAGGACCTTACTCCCTTCACTTTTACCACATGTTTAAATTATTCATACAAGAAGTCATTAATATCTTCATACAAATTCTCTTTATCATTCATGCCATTGTCAAACTTCCTATGATTTATGCAACCATTATAGCCTTCTACAAAATCTTTATCTACTAAATGATATAACTAAGTCTTCTTGCCTATAAATGATACACTTAGCATATGACATAAAATCTCATCTCCTTGTAGCCTACCAAAATCTAACAAAGACTCAACAATATTAATATACTTTTTACTAAACTTACTATACCTTAAAAGTTTAGTCGAGTCTTTGTCTATCAATTTAAAGCTAATATATAAAAAAATTATTGCGATTATAAACAATATCTTGTGCATTAAAATTTATCATAATATACACTTTCTTCAAACCTTATGATAAGATTCAAATTAAAAATGTTGTTTGATCCTTATTATATAAGGTCTAGTCTAAAATGCCTCTTACATTAATTATTTTTTTTAAAAAAATATCCTTAGTTAAAGTTATTTCTTAGTTTAAAATACATTAATTTTAGTCTTTGATTAATAGATAGTCTAATTTTATGTCTCAATATATAAATACTTTAAAAATTTGTATTATTTGTCCATTCTCATGAATAACATATATTTTTCTCATATAAAAATAATGTGAAAAGGAAAAAAAAAATATAACCTATTAATGTTTGTAAGTTTTGTTTACTTTGAAAAAATATTAATTTAAGATAAATTTAGTATCCTTATCTGACTTAATCATTTTTATTAATCCTATTAAGTTAATTAATTAGCCCTTATAATAATTATAGAAAGAAGTAGAACTTAAGGTTTAGCATAAATGCGAAAGGAACATAACATTTGATAAGAAAACAAATGTAAACTAAACAGTAATTTTAAAAAGCATGGTGATGTCATGACGAATTACAGGGGTAGATTTCTCACATGCCCCATTTTATAGTGGTGGCATGGCACTTTTCACATTTTTATCCATCCATGGAAAAATCGAAGAATGAAGTGCAATAGAAACAAATGGAAAAAAAAACTATGAGTAAATTTAAAATTAAAAATTTTATTTATACCTTTCAATATT
>JAMLFT010004605.1:0-19174 GCA_026544285.1 Pachyrhizus erosus | reverse complement strand
ACTAAAATGTAAAAATTATATATATATAAAAATTAAAACATAAAAGTAGTATCAATATATGAACTAGAACGAGACGTATATCAATTTTATGTCAATATCATGATTTACTATTAATAATATTAATTTTTTAATGAGAAAGATTAAAATAAAATTATAATTATTTATAAAAAAAAAACTAAAATGAATAGATTGTAAGTATAAGAGTTAAAATGTAAAAATTGAATAGTTATAAAAATGAAATGAGGAATTAAAGCTTTGATTTATTTTTGTTTTTAATTGAAACGTGTATTTGGTCGAAGGTTCTAGAAGGGCGTCAACAGTCTTATTTAAAATTTCACTTTACACATACAACGTGAGGAATGATGTGCTGCGGAAATAAAGCACATAAAAGAAGCACATGGTTTTTGAATGCTTTCAGTTCACAATCTTTGACTCATTCTCCTAAAATCGCTTATTTTTTTATTTTTTCAAGAATAATTTTTTTTGATTATCCCAGCAATAATACACCAAACATATTATTTCATAAATTAATAATAGCATATACGTAATATTTTTGGTGTAAAAATGCACATACTTATCTTCAAGATTAGATTTTTGTTTGTACAACTACAATTTGTTTGAATTTTTTTAAGTGCCAGAAACTACTAATTTAAAAGGTTCATTCTCTCAAATAATCTCACTCACCATCTTTAAACTTTCTTGAGTAAAAAATTTATAACAAATATTATTTCATATATATATATATATACACTCTCGAGTTGGTGCTTAGGAAAAACATTTTCTTTTTCCAGATAATGGATCCGACAGGATTTTCAGGGCAGACAGTACGTTCTGGGCATGATCTCACATTTCGATATTTTTTTAATTATATATAATATTTTTTATATAATATTTATAACAATCTTTCTTGTGAATGTCAGTATAATATATAAAAAATATTAATTTAATATTTTTAAATATAAAAAATTAGTATAAAAATAAGAAAAATAGTGATATTGTGTGTAATTTAAAAAATTACTTAATTAATATCAAACATATTTAACAAACAACTATTTATTATTAGCTACTTAACTACTTAAAAGTCAAATTACTACCACAAATCCATTAACAATTATACGTAAATGACTACTAACTACTTAAATAATTAATTATAGCATAATAATTTATTGAATTCCTGGGCACTAAACTAGCTAACCATCTAAATAATCCGTGTGCGTATGTAGTCTTGTACAAAACCACGTGTGAAAGAGTAATGTAAAAAATTATGTAACAAAACCGAAATTATACTTAGCATAGGAGATTTGTTGGGTAAGAGAAAAAAAAAGATAAAAATGTTTTTAGTTTATATAAATATAAAAAAATCTTTTTAATTTTTAGTTTTAATTTATTATTTTAGAAAATATATAAAAAATAAACTCAATTACACATTTTATTAATAATATTGGTCACTTTAACGTTAATTATAATTAAATTAATTTTAATTTTAATCAAGTTGAACCTAGTTTCTATCATTTTCTCTATCATTTTATTCTGTCATTAGTAAATTGATTTATTATTTGTTCAAATTATTATTATTATTTTATATATTTTTTAAAAATAAAAGACAAAAAATTAATGATTAAAAATAAAGAATTTAAAAACAAAGTTTTTTATATTTATAAAAATTAAAAAAATATTTAAAAAATAGTAGAGTTGAGAGTTATGCGAGTTTGAAGAATTTTTTTTTTCTTTTAAAAAGAATAGTACTTATATAAGACTCTGAAAGTGATCTCCATTGTATTATCTAAATTGATCTTGAATTTTGCGACAATCGCAAAAAACATAAAAAAGGGTCCAACAACCAACCTCGTATCAGTGACTAGTCAGCACTTCAGACCTAAATGGTAGTATAAACAAATGGGGTTACCATCTCCAACTCCTATAAGTACTAGGCTAATCTCTGTTCTCAAACCACACAAGGCAACAACAGTCCTTTTATTTTCATTCTCCTTTTGTTAATTTTCCCTTATCATCATCATGGGTGTTTTTACTTTCGAGGATGAGACTACCTCTACTGTAGCTCCAGCTAGGCTTTACAAAGCTCTGGTTAAGGATGCTGATGACCTCATTCCAAAGGCTGCTGAGCCCATCAAGAGTGTTCAAGTTGTTGAAGGAAATGGTGGCCCCGGAACCATCAAGAAACTCACTTATGTTGAGGGTTAGTACATATACGCATGTTACTTCAATATGCTCTCTATATGTTCACTACAAAATATATATATACATATATCTACTAATGATTAATTATTAGGCTTGCCTTCATTAATATAAACTTTATCTAATTCAATTGATACTATAGATGTTATAAATGTACATTATATAAATTCTCTTTTATACTACTAAAATCTCGTTTGATGGACAATATTTTTAGAAAAACTTTCATGATATTTAGGATCTAATTGAGTTGTTGAAACTGAATAAAATTATTTATAATTGATTCTCTTGGTAGACCTCTACCGTCAGTTCCAAAATATTATTGACATCCTATATGATAATATTATAGTGTTTCTTTATTCTATCACTTCTATAAATACAAAATAAAATAAATGGTATTGATAGACAATTCTCTATCATTGGTACAGTATACACTCATAGTGTGGTACATTATCCAATGTGCCAACACATATTTGCAATATTGTATATTAATGGTTCAATTTTTATTAGATATAGATACTCTATAATATAGTTATTAGTTTTGATGAAATGATTGATCAACATGTAAAGTATTAACGGTGATGACATTATGTGCAGATGGGGAAACCAAGTATGTGTTGCACAAAGTTGAAGCAATTGATGAGGCTAACTGGGGATACAACTACAGCATGGTTGGGGGTGTGGGATTGCCAGACACAGTGGAGAAGATCTCATTTGAGTCCAAAATTATTGCAGGCCCCAGTGGAGGATCCATTGCAAAACTCACTGTTAAGTACCACACCAAAGGTGATGCTAATCCCAGTGAAGAGGAGCTCAAGAGTGGGAAAGCCAAGGGTGATGCTCTTTTCAAGGCACTTGAGGGCTACCTTTTGGCCAATCCTGATTACAACTAAATAATTAAAGACTACATATAGTCAAGTGTTTCTTGCTTATTATCCAGTGTGCTTAGTTTGGCTGCCAATGTAATTCTCCTTTTCCTTATTTTCTTTCCTTTTACAAAGGAATTGTGAGATTTCATAGCATGTGCATCTCACTTCATCAATAAATTATAATGACAAAAGATGTTATCAGTACCATCTAAAACAAATTTTATGTTTAAGGTGTTGAATAAACAAGTTTCATGTTTAAGGTGTTGAATTTATACAATTAGTAGTTGCTCAATCTTCAAAACAGTAAAGTGAAAATAAACTCTATTTTTTAGGATGGTAAATAAACTCTCTGATCATTTAATATTAATTTGTCAAATAAATTTCATATAGTCCAGGTAAATATATACTTTCATAAAAACAAATAATAAATCAATTTTATAAAATCATAAAAATCTTAAATATTATAGAAAGATAATATTACTTGAATTGGATTATTTTAATTTCTTTTTTGAAATTTTATTAGTCCAATTACTTAAAAAATTATCTTTCTAACTAATTTTATTAATTTATATATAAATTATTTTTCATAAAAGTATGGATATTGAATTTTTAAAATGGTATAAAATACATTTGTTTGAATTTCATATTATTATTAAAATATATATTCTTAATAAAATATTATATCTTAGTTATTATTGTTATATTAACTCCTGAGAGTGACTTATTGCAATTAAAGTCAACTATGACTTTTGATGATTTTTTTTTTTTACATTAATGAAACTTATTTTCTTTATTGAGGAGTATTTATGTAAGACATAAAACAATTAAAATATTTTATTTTTGATATTGGTAAATAAATAATATATTACTGTTTTTAATACAAATATATTTAACAAATTAACTACTCATGTAAGTCTTATTGAAAAATATTACATGAAGAAGATTTGTCATTTTTAAATGGATATGCTTTTTTTTTCTTTAAATGTTTGACACTAACATAAAAAAAAAATTATAATTTACTTTTATGATATCATAAAAATCTTAGATATTATGAAATTTTTTTAAAAGAACAGAACTTAGATACAACACCATATATATTATTGATATTATTCTTTAGTTAAATTTAAAATTTATCTCGATATTATGTAAAATAGGTTAATATCAAAATTTCATCAATACAATTACTTATAAAAGTTATGTTTAATTAATTTCATTAATTTATATATAAATTGTTTTTATCATAAAAAATTATGTATATAAAAAATTTTAAATGATAAAAAATATTATTTGAAATTAAAAATATTCTTAAAATAAAGGAATTTTAAACAGATATTACATTGATTTGGTATAGGGATTTGGTTTATTGTCATGTAAAAAGGCAATGCTACACTTAGTGAGGAGGAGCTCAATGCTAACCAATTCCAGATCCAAGGGCTTGTTGGAGGGTATCTTTTGGCAAATCCTGATTAGTGATTGTCTTTGTAGTTAATAATTAAGAGTTTGGCTATGATGCAAACTAATAACCCTTGCTGGATCTGCAGGCTCAGCACCAAGACTTGGGCGATTTATCAATCATAAATTAGTAGTGCTTTCTTAAACTTTATTAAGTTTTTGGTTAATATATACGTCCTTTGCATTTACTGAAAATTGATGTGTTGTCAGCTTGCAGGATTGGGTATAAGATAAACAAGAACATAAGACAAATATAAAGTGAAAGAGGCTGATTTTAATAGTGACTAAGTGAGAGTGAAACACATAACATATGATTACATTCAACAATAAACAAATTGTAAAAGTGTATTGCTTGTTAAAATGTAAGATGGGGAAGGGTTGTATTTTATTCATCATACGAAGTCCTTTATGCATTGCATTAAGCTTAAGTGTACTTTAAGTTTCTTTAATTTAGATTATGTATGATTTTAAATTTTATTTTTTTCAACCTAATTAAATTTCTTTTTATTTTAAAAGTTAAGTAAATTTAGTTTTCTTATCAAAATTTTCTACCTAAATGTTTAAATTATTATTATTATTATTTTATCTAAATATTTGGGATTCTACGACAGATTTTAGGTATAAAGGAATTTAAAAAATTAAAAGTAAAAAGTTTAAGAAATTTTTGGTAAAATTTGAAAGATTTTATGGGATATGATATCAAGATTTGAAAGGGTAAATTTGAGATTTTATTTATAGAAATTGATATTTTGTTTGATGAGTTTTGAAGAAAATAAAATTTGAAATAATTTAATTATTTTTACTTGTGAATTTTTTTAATAGAAAATAAGTTTTTGAAGATTTTATGGAAAAATTAATGACGAGGCCAAATTTACTTAATTGTAAAAATGAAAAAATAATTGACCTAAAACGTCTCAAGATATAAACATTACACACAATTTAAATTAAAAAGACAAAAATGCAATTAAACATTAATTAGGTAGATAGATACAATTTCAAAAAATATTTATTAACTAAATTCTTATGAACTAAAACAACAAATTTCATGCAAGTCAAGATGCATATCTTAACTTGACTCGAAATTTCTTGGTTTGTGGATTTAAGTTGCAGTTGATAAGCTAATTGCTAGAAATTATAATATTTTTTTTATAATTTATTGTGACCATTACAAATAAATTGAAAGGAGAATGAAAATTCATATCTTGACTCGTGGTAGTTAAGCTAGTCACTAGAAATTACAATGTTTTTCTTATAATTCAGTATTATAATCATGAATAAATTACAAGTAATTTTTTTTATTTATAATGTAAGTTAAATTGTACAAACCTACCTAAGGTAAATAAGTTGACCATATATCACTTTCAACTATTTTTTAAAGAATGTATGTTCATTTCTAATTATTATTTAAAATTTACATACATATATATATGTTTTAGTATAAATTACAAGTATTATTTATTAAATATAATCTCGTTTGAGTTAAATAAGATTATTATAGATGACAAAAAAATTTCTTCCAGTATTTAACATAATTACATATTTAAAATTTAAACATGAGATTACTTAACAAACTCAAACAATCTTGTATTTATTGATTTATACATTCAATAATTATATACATTTATATATTTCATGTATTTTTTTTAGATAACTAATAATTTAACAAAAATCAAGCTTTAAAACACAAAAAAAATGTCATATTTTAACAATTATATATGTTGAGTTTATTTTCATCGATCCTTGTTTTAATTGAAATTAAATTGTTAATATATAAATATTTTGGTCAACCATAATAATATAATATATTTTATTAATACATATAAATATTGATACTATCTCCGGATCTTATAAGATCCAATTAACAAACTTATTAAAATTAAAACATTAATTAATTTAGTTGAAAGTATTAAATTTATCTTAAATTAATAGATTTTTTTTAAATTATTTCTTGAATAAAACTAATTAACATTAATGAATCGTATTTTTTCTATTGTCACTTTATTCTATACTTAACTTTAATTAAAGATAATTTTTGTTAGAAAATTAATATAACAGACATTTTACATTAAATGTTATAAAAACAATTAAATCACACCTTTAATTTGTACCTTTTAATAAAGATTGGAGATGATATATAATATTAGTACAATGTATCGTATTATTAATTATTAATACAAAATATAATTAATATAGTAAGAATTTAATTTTTGTTAATATTTATTAATAGAAACAATTCTAACATTTATTTATTTTTCTTAGTAAACATATGAAATTTTTTAGTGAAAGAGGAAGGAAATTTGGTTGGGATGGGTGGTTAGGATAATTTGTACCTTCACCTTCGGTCAATGGGAAAAGTTGTATGAACTATTATTTGTGTAAATGTATTTATAAATTATAAAGTAAATGTATGGATTTTAATTTGATTTAGTTTGAGTTTATTACTCAAAATATAAATGTATATAATAATTAATAAGTTTTTTTATTGACACTATGTTATTGATATAAAATATTAAATAATTTTATTAATGATTAACTTGTTAAAGATTTTAATTGATAATTTTTAATGGAGTATCTTCTTTCAATTATGTTTTACACATTTATAAGATTCATACTCAATATTTTATTTAAAAGATTTAAGTATAATTTCACTCGAATTAATGATATATAGGTTAATAAGTTTTTTTTTATAAATGTTTTTCTAAATTTTTAATAAATATTATATAAGTAAAATTAAATTAAATAAATTTAAATATTAAAAATAGGAGAAGTAAATGAGTAAATATTCTCTAACTATTTTTGTTTTTGTTTTCAAATCACTTGTTTTATATACATATTTTAAATTTTATAAATTTTAAACAAGAAATAAATCATTGAATAGTGCGGGTATTGTTTTAGAAAATAGTTTTAAAATAAAAAAAAATAGGAAGAGAATAAAAAATAGATTCTAGAACGCATGGGTAAAATACTTGTGTAAGGGGGAAAAACTTGATTAAATACCAGTTGTGTATATGAACTTTTTTTTTTATCGGTAGAATTAGGGAACATGTATTAAGGATTATCTTGTTCAACTAATTAAATTAAATCTCTTAATACTTTTGTGTATATGACCTTATGTTATAGTCAGGGTGACTGTAAAATAATTATTAATTATCATTTCATATAATTTTAATTAAATTTTTTTTAATGAGTCTAGTGAATTTCTTCTGACATAAATTATAAATAGATTTTATTAAAAATAATTATATTTAAGTTAAATAAAATTATTATAAATAATATATTTTTTTAAATTTAATGTGACTAAATATTTAAGACTTGAAATCTCTATCTAAATTGTAATAATCAGTGTTAGAATATAGTAAAATTATAAGTAAAGACTATCACATCAAAACAATAATGAATGCCACCAATTTTTTATTTTATTTTTTAAGCAAACATATTATTTGAAAGAGTAAAATATTTTTTTATTTTTTATTTTAATTTTAATTTTTAGTCTCTCATAAATTTCTTACAGTAGTCTTTCATAGATTACTATATTTTATTTTTGATGACTGACATTAACTTTAATTATTAAGTAATGACATAGTAAGAAAAAATTATATTAGAAATTTTTTTATTTAATTTTTTACATAATTTTTATTTGCATCAATTTTTTGACAAATTAAAATCATTAGAAATGTTTAAAAAATAATCAAAATTCAAAGTTTAAATTTTCTAAAATTATAAAAATGTTACAAAAATAAATATTTAATTTTCAAAAAATTTGTAGTTAAAACTGTCAAAAACTTAAAATAAAAAAAAATTAAACAAAATTTATATTCATCACATCATTATTTAATATTTGAAATTAATGTTACAGATCAAAAACAAAACAAAACAATTTATGAAAGAGTAAGAATGGTAAAAAAGATTACAATAAATTAAAGACAAAAATTAAAATAAAATGAGGGACCAAGAAATATTTTATTTTATTTTAAATTCAAGTTTTTCTATTGACTATACTTAGTCCGGAAAATAATGAAAAACAACGTGCGCTTTACTAGCCAATTTTGAACGATCATTTCTATTTAATTATGTTTTTATTTTTTAAATTTGGAGGTATTTTTTTAATTTTTTAAATAAAAATTTATATTATTTAGTTTTTTAAACTCTAGGATGTATATTTTTTTAGTTCTTTAAATAAAAATTTATATTTTTTAGTTTTTTAAATTCAAAAAATATTTTTTAGTCTCTTTATCAAAATTTGAGAGACTGAAAAATATCATTGTTTTAATCCCTCAAATTTTAACGGAGGAACTAAAAATATATAATTAAGTTATTGAATCCTTTAAAATAATGTCATTTTAAAAATAAGTTTGATTTATTTTTTAATTAATTTAATTATATTTTTATCTCTCAAATATAATTATGTAATTTTAGTATCTTAAGTTTAACTTGTGTCAATTAAGATCCTTAAAGTATATTAAATAAAAGATTTTTAATTTTTCAAATTTCAATTGTGTGAATTTAATCTTTGGAAGTATTGTAATAATGTGATTTTAGTTTTTTAGATTTTTCAGTGGATGATTTTAATTTTTAGATATTATAATTATATTATTTTAATTTTCAAAAAATTAATTCAATTTTACAATTATGAAATTTAAGAAATTAAAACTACAAAATTATAATATTTAAATGACTAAAATTACATAATTGTGAAATTTTAGAAATTAAAATTTGAGAAACTAAAATTACATATTTAAGATTTTTTTAATTACAAAGTAAATTTTATTGATAAAAAAGATAATACAAGTTGTATTCATACAAATATAGCATATACACATGAGGCTACATGTTATCAAACAAATATCTCTTCAAAACGAAAAACCAAATAACTAAATCAACAAGACAAAAATACAAATGCCTAATTACCTTGCACAACTAGAAACACATGCACTCCACATTGGTATTATGCACCAGCTAGAAAATCACAAAACACAAATTGCATCATACATAATCACATAATCAACATAAATACCAAATTATGGCAAAAAGGTGTATGATCTCCAACTACAAATCACCCTTGCACAATCGTTAAAATCGCATATCAAAATAATTGCTACATTGACCAACACCTTATGTATTACTTAGAAAACTGAACCTATACATGCAACAAGATTAAACATCCACACAACTAAAAGATATACAAAACTCTTCTTTCTTCCTTTTATACATACTTTCTTCCCCTCAAATACTCTTTTATTCTTAGCTTTCTACACAACCCAAACCATCACAAACCATCACATTTACAATATTTTATGTACATTTTCGATAAGAAATTTAATTAACACAATTTAAATACAAAAGATCAAAATTATACAATTATAATATTTAAAAGATTAATTAATATATTTCTTATCAATAATTATAAAAATATAAACATTTTATTGTATTTAGTTTGTAAAAGATTAGAAAAAAGTAAAATTAAAATAACATTGAAATTATATTTTATCATTAAAAATAAAAACTCATCAATTAAAAAAAAAAAAGAAACCAAACAACTTTGGAATTTGTACCAGAAAAATCTCATGTGCATTAAGAACTGGTATTTATTAATTAATTGCTTGTTAGTTTAACACGTGATAACTTTTTTTTGATAAAAACATGTGATAACTTTTTTTTGATAAAAACATGTGATAACTTATATTATAATAATTGTTGTTTTTTATTTTTATTTTTGTCGTATATAACAAACTTAAAACATCCCATCGATGACATTATCAATGATTATATCTGTAAATATTTTAATACCTAATGATCCACGTATTTTTCTCTTCAATGTGTTGAAAATACGGGGCATCTTTCACTATGAAGTCTTACCCCTTAATTATTCTTCAAATACAAACGCAAAATGCACACTCTTTTAAATAACTTTTTATTATTAACTGAAATGAAATTTATTAAAAATTAAAAAATATAGATTTCACTTTTTTTAATATTCATAATTTTTATAATTTTTAATAAATTTGAATCAATGAAAAATCGTATTAATTTTTTTTCTAAATCATAAATATCTTTAAAAAAAGACACATTGTGTTTAAGCCTTATCCGTGCCTGTGTGAACCAAAGAATATTTTAGTGACATGTTTTTTTTTCTTCCAAATATTTTTAAGCCACTAAATACTAGTCTATTATGGAAAGAACCCACCAACCTCACCGATGTAGTTTCCCACCTAACCAGCACAAAGGACAAGTGCAGGCGAGTGCTTTATAATGGTACTCTTTCTATACAACAGCAAGCAACACCACCATCTTCTCACAACTGCATCACTTGTCCTTTGTGTTCATTTTCCATCTTCATCATGGGTGTAGTCACTCAGGAATACGATACCCCTGCTGCTGTGCCTCCTACTAGGCTTTTCAAAGCCATGACATTAGATTTCCATAACCTCTTTCCAAAGCTTATAGATAGCATCCAAAGTATTGTATTCACAGAAGGAAATGGTGGTCCTGGCACCATCAAGAAGATGACCACCATTGAAGGTCAATAAATTAATGCTATCTTGTTTTTTTTTTTTTTTAAAGCAATTAATTACTGCTATTTTTTTATTATTAAGTTTAACAATCATGCATACTTAGTATAAAAAGACTCTTTTACATTGTCTGTCAATCAGACATTATTAATTATATAACTTTTAAATTTTAAGGTAATTATTTAAAAGTACATAATTATTTATAATTGAATAATAATGTATAACTTATTTTTATTATATTATAATAATTAATTTTTACAAATGGGTGAAATCATGGCCGATTATGGAATGTTCATCTGTTATGCTAACTGTGACATAGGTGCTAGTTGTTCTTTTTTTTTTTTTTTTTTATTGGGTGTTATTTCATTTTATATTTTGTTTTATTGTTTTACCAGCTGCATAGGGAATGGACCTTAGTCATCGTATATATTTTTTATATACTGTTTGAATGAAAACATTATGCAGAAACCAAGATGATGGTTTACTTGGATGAATATGAAATGAATGGATTTAAGTAATGAGTGCAGGTGACAAAACCAAGTATGTGCTGCACAGAGTTGATGCAATTGATGAGGCTGCCTTTGTATATAACTTCAGCATAATTGAGGGCACTGGCTTGGCTGACACATTAGAGAAGATCTCATTTGAGAGCCAATTGGTGGAAGGCACAAATGGAGGATCCATTAGGAAGGTGCGTGCCCAATTTTTCACCAAAGGCGATGCTACGCTCAGTGAAGAGGAGCTCAAGGCCAACCAAGCCAAGGTCCAAGGCCTCGTAAAGCTAGTTGAAGGCTACCTTTTGGCAAATCCTGATTACTGAACCTCTTAGGGTATATTTGCTTCTCCCTTTAAACATTGGTAACACAATTCCAATACATTTAAATAATGGAGAAGTTTTTCAAAAATTATTTTTGAAGGTGTTCGAGGCTACCCCAATCCAACACTTTGTCTATGGTGCAAATTAATAAGCAGTCTTGATATCCTGGCTTTCTTCTTCTCTGATATCTTTCAAAGTTTTCTTTATTAAGACTTGAATAATGCTTTCTTGTACTTTCTTCAGCTCTTGGTTAATATAAATGTCCTTTGCATTTGCTGAAAATTGATGTGTTGCGGCTTGCACCATTGAATAGAAAATACAAAAATAAAAATTAATTTAGAGAGAAATTAAGTATGTAGAACTTGGTCCGTGACAAAATACTTAGGAAGTGTCTTCGTAGATGGAGAATTATTAAAGCAACAAAATATTGAACTAATTTAATGTAATCTTCTTCGAAATTTTCCAACTATGTGTGTGAGTGTGAGAATGGAATTTAGACACAAGTTGACCAAGTAGTTTTAGATAAGTATCCGTCAAGTGGACCAAAGATATTAGAGCTTTCCATTTTCATTCCGTCAAGTAGTTTTTTTTTTTTTTTTTCTTTTTTCTCACTAAAAAAAATATTTCTTTTTCTCTTAAATAATATTCAAACTAAATAAATTGTATAAATAATTATTTATATATTCGAAATCATATTTAATAGTCATTTAAAAATAAAAAATTGAATTAGTCTGTAGATATTAATAAAATATACCAATAGAAGGCTAAATTAATATTTAATACTTTAAGAATTATTTATATAAATTTATTATATTTTAAGAAATATTTAAGATAGAGAATGATATTTAAGAGATTAAATTAAACTTTCATTACTTAATTGACACATGAATAAGTGGGTCAATTTTGACTCAACTATCACAACATATGTAGGATTGCGTTCAATAATAACCAAACAATGGAATTACTCTCTTGCTTTATA
This sequence comes from Pachyrhizus erosus, assembly GCA_026544285.1. Lineage (NCBI taxonomy): Eukaryota > Viridiplantae > Streptophyta > Magnoliopsida > Fabales > Fabaceae > Pachyrhizus > Pachyrhizus erosus. The sequence continues at coordinate 6,355 of JAMLFT010004605.1, read as the reverse complement.
AGACATAAGATGGAAAGGGTTGTATTATATTCATTACACAAAGTTACATTAACTAACTAAAGATGGTTTAAGCGTACTTTTAATTTCTTTAATTTAGATTTTGTAGGGTTTTAATATAAAAAAATTTCAACCTACTTAAATCCCTCTAATTTTAAAATTAAGAAAATTTAATTCTTTTTATCAATTTCTCCCACCTATAAAAACATTCAAATTATTATTTTCCATCCAAATATACGAGAGTTTATAATGAATTTAAGATATAAAATAATTATAAAATTTAAAACTAAGAAATTTAGAAAACATTGAAAGTTGTAAAATTAAGATTTGAAAAGGAAAAAAATTAATATTTTTGGGTATAATTTGGTAACTTTTTGGTGAGTTTTAAGCAAAATAAATTAAAAATGATTTTATCTATTTAATTTGTGAAAATTTTGAGTAAAGAAATGAGAATTTAAGGATTTGTGGAAATAATTAATGATGAGGTCAGATTTACTAAATTTTAAAAATAAAAACTTAATCAGTTAAAAAACTTAGCAAAATAAAACTTAACTAAAGTAAACAAGTGAACTCTAAAATCATTTGATAGCTAAACTCCTAAAGACTAAGACGGCAGTACAAAAAATGTTCCTAACATAAAAAAATTTCACCAGTTTGTGAGAAATCGATATAATACGCGACACCATGACATTTTTATTTTAGGCTCAGTATTCTGCATTAACTGTTATAGAATCCATCTAAAAAAACACTAAATTGATTAATACAAAAATAGGTTTATTCTTTATTAACAAGTCTAAAATATGGACATTCTTTATAATTTTTGAAACTTCTAACAAAATTTTCTAGATCAATCATACGAAAAACTTATATAGAAAATACGTTCTGGTGTGATTTTTACTACAATAAACTTAAAGTGTACATATTTGTAATTTTTAAAATTTTTAACAAAACTTTTTAGATCAATTATAACTATAACCAATTTAAAAAATAATTTTTTATAGTGATTGTAGTGAGAATAAATATAAAAAGTAATTTTCTAAAATAATTATGACTAAAATTGATGTAAGTAATTGACTTCTTATGTTGATTCTAGTCACAATTAATGTATAAAATGAACTTTCTTAACAATGATTATTTCTATAACTAATTTAAAATATTACTTTTTACATTAATTCCAAAATTGATTTTGAAAGTAATGTAATTGATGGAGATAGAGTTAATGTAGAAAATAATTGATGTTAAAAATATTTTTTTAGAGTCAACATCTTACAACTTCTTCAACATTGTTAGAAGTTTTCTTACAAGATATTGTTTCTTCTTTTGAATTAGATTTCAAGTATTAATATAATTAAGAGTTAAATATGGTTTTAATCTGTAAACATTTTTTAAATTTCACTTTTAGTTCCTAAAAAATATTGATTGATCTTAATCCTTCTATTAATTGACATTTTTGTTTCTTGTCGTTAAGTATCACCATTTTTTTCACAAGCTAATTGAGTATTATTAGAAACATCCCAACCATAGCACAATACTTGCAAATATTGGAATAACATAGGTAAATTACATAAGTCTATTAATCATAGTCCTCTATATACATCGCCATAAAACCATATAATAAACCCTAAAGAAAATCAATATTGAATGATCTTATAATCTATCCCTTTTGGACATGATAACCTTTTCCAAACTTATATAATTAAAAATTAAAAACCACAAAATGTTAAGTATATATTACCGATAAGTGATGAAATGACAATCATGGTAGTATTCATATGAGTTGTCATATTATCAACTAGAATAATGTGATAGTTAATTATATTTTTTAAATTGTGTTTTTTAATTTCTCATCTTTTTACAAAATTCACCCTTTAGTCTATCAATAATTTTTTGACCAATCTTAGTCCTTTGACAATTGATTGTCATTATTTTTTAATATTTTCCATCAAGTATCATTGTTAAGTGATGATATGACAATTATCTATCTTGACATGTGAATTACTTGATGTAGTAGTTACATAGTAAATGTTGACTGTGCAATAAGTTTTTCTAGCAATTTTAAGTTGCTACAAATTCTTTAGTGGTATAAAATTAGAGGTTTGAAAATTAAAAGAAAAATGGAGAAGAAGATGTAATAAACAAAATCAACAATCCTTAATGTATAAATCAACAACCCACTTGAAAATGGTAGTGATATTAAAACCCTTCATCATGGCCTCACTCTCTTATTTTCATCATTACCTTGTGTTCGCCCTTAATACATGATGTTACCCATGATGCAAAAAGGATTATGAGAGGAAAATTATTAAAATGCAAAGGTTTAATAGAGAAGTGGGGTTGTGGATTATGGTTTAGAAGGTTTCAACAATTGAGAGTTATATGGTTTTGGTGTTTGTGATTTTGATTCATGACTTAAGTGGCTTATGATTTTGTTTATTCTTGCTAATTTTTCTTATCGTAGATTGTTAATTTTGTATTTTAGATAATGGTTTAGTGGGTTGATGATTTTTGGTATTAAGAGTTCTTGATTTTGTTTACTACATCTCTTTCTTTGTTCCTTTTCAATTTTTTAAACCTTTTTTCTAATGGTTTTACACCACTAAAAAATTTGTAGCATCTAAAAATTGTTAGAAAATGTCTTGAGCTAACAACACTTTATCATGTAACTACTACATTAAACTAGTAGACCATACAAGAAATTATTTGATTTTCAATATAATCGTCACATCATAGTTTAACGATGATACTTGATGGGAGAGATTACAAATAATAACAAACAATAGTTAATTAAAAAAATGTTAAAGAATTAAAAATGAATTCCATAGAGATGAGGAATTATGACTAGTAAACAAATTGTGAAATGAAAGTGAATTTTTTGTAAAATAAAATGGAATAAAAACATAATTTATAAAAGAATTTTACATGTAGTTGTTTAGTCAAACTAGTTGAAAATATGTCAACTTATATGATGTTATGTTACCACTTAACGATGATACTTGACAATGGAGATAAAAACTTTAATAAAAAATATAAGGACTAAGACCAATGAAATTTTGTTTAGGAATTAAAAATAAATTTTAAAAATGTTTAAGTATTAAAAATATATTTAACTCTACAATTAAATTTAAAATAGAATATTCAATAACCAAACGTAGAGATGTTTATTAAGAGAAATATTACAAGTTGTATTTATTCTTTAAGAAATACAATCTTGATTTTTGAATGTTTTATTATGACGTTTTGGGAGAGAAAATTATAAAAAATATTAAAATAAATTTTAGTTTTATTTATGTATTATTATTAAACTTATCTTTGAATTTTTTTCTATAACATGATTAACTAATTAAAAATATACAAAACAATAACTTCTAGGAAAATGGATCTCCTACATTTGGAAGATAATTGCATTGTGTCTAATTCTTAATTTCACTATTCGTATAAGTTTTTCTTTTCTTTATTGTTTGATTGCTTAAGTACATAGCACCTCCTATTTATCTATGATCAAGGATGATAATAAGCATTAAATTTAGTATGTATTTACAAAAATGATCTATGATGAATAAGATAATTATCTACTTAATGGATATAAAGTCAGATATGAATAAATTGTCCATAAATTTTAACAAGTACAATATGAGTACGAATACAAGTATCTTAATACTCAACTTTACCCATATAACAATAAAAAAACATATTCTAGACCATATATCAAAATAACCTTTCATTGAAATCTTAAGGTACATGATAGATTTGTTGGTTGAGCTCCTACACTAGATTGACATATCTTTGGACATGATAAGATCTAATTTAAAATATCTTATGTATTAATTATTTTTCATAAAATTATTTTTAATTAAAATCAATTTTATAATGACATGATAGTGAAAAAAGTTAACCTATTAATGTTTATTAATTTTATACCCAAGAATAATTTTTAAATATTATTTTAAAATAAATTTAATATTTTCAACTAAATTAATCACTTTATTCTATAAATAGTATTGTTGCAAGGGATCTGGATGGTTGTAGTTTAAGACACAATCAGTAGTGCATTGGCACACTGCAGTTAAAGACATAATTAGTCATGGGTTTGCATTAGTCAAGAGTTAACAATATTTAATTACGTATCATATATAATTTAATCAACATCATAATAATATTAAAAAGTTTGGTAATGTCTCATTCCTTCTATTTTTCTCAATGTCTACAACTCATTCTTCCTTTGTCTCCACTTAAGAGAGCAAGTTAGAACCAAGTTTGCACCTTCATGAAAATGCTATATATGATTGTGTAGTTACATTGTAAGAGCATGTGAGTTCTTCTGAAAATGTCATTTCGAATTACCCTTCAAACATTATGTTGCGATTGTTAAACCCATAACTAAAAATAAGACTTAGAAGTTACAAAATTTTCGTTATAAAAAATTGTGAAATTTTTAACTGAAAATGCCTATACTAAAACATGTTTTAGTTCCTTTTTTAATTTGCATATCGTTTTCTTTTTATTTCTTTCTTCCTTTTCTATCATAATACTTATACCATTTATATTTTCTTTTCACTTTTTATTATAATCTACACTATTTGGATTGCTATTTATTCTATGAAGCACTAACTTCAACATAAACAATAAACACGACATAGATAGGACATTTAGGTATAACTAATGTCCAAAATATAGGACTCCGTGACACCGCCATGCCGTTTATATATATAAATTAAAAATTAAGACTTATATAATTTACATTCTAAAAATAAAATTGTTAAGCTTTACAATTTTTGTTTAATACTGAATTGATAACTCTCACGTATAACACTAAGAAGGATCATTTCACAATATAATCTTCACGAATAAATCTCATGATAAAATTAATCATATTTCTTATAAATTAAAATAACTAGTCAACTCAAATAAAAACGAATCCAACAAAAATAATATTATGAGTCTTATAATATAAATTAACTAAGTGTAATATTTAAGATAAGAGTAAGTCTGAATTCAACATTAAACACTTTCTCACAGCTGAATAACAAACCCTCTGTGTTGATTTTGCCTCTTCATCATCGGTGTTGTTACTCATGAATACGATATACCTGCTGTTGTGCCTCCTACTAGGCTTTTCAAAGTCATGACACTAGATTTCCATAGCCTCTTCCCAAAGATTGTGGATAGCATCCATGCTGTTGTACTGGAACCATCATTGAAGACCAGCAATTAATTTAATTAATTAAACTCATGATAGTATATCTTATCTTATGATAATAATTAATTAAATTAGACATGATTTAATTAGATGATTGTGAAATGAATCGATTTAATTAATGAGTGCAGGTGGCAAAACATACTTAAAAATTTTCTTTATTAAAACTTGGGCGATTAATCAATCATAAATTAATAGTGATTTCTTAAACTTTCTTCGGCTTTTGGCTAATATATATGTTCTATGCATTTGCTGAAAATTCATGTGTTGCCACATGCAAGATTGGGTAGAGGATAAATTAGAACCTACTACGACAAATAGAAAAGGAAAAAAATTAAAGAAAGAAGTATTCAAGTTATTGCTAATGGTTTAGTGAGAAAATTATGATATAATAATGCAGAGTGATGATAATTGTCATAAGGAACTGATTGGGCTACCGGAATGCTGCGAAAATTCACGTGAAATGAATAAGGTTGAAAAAATGGAAGAAAGCTTGAATTGTTTATTTTAAAGCTACTACGTTATTAGTATAAAATATTACTTATTTTGTTCATGATTAATTTTTAATGAAATTAGCTAATTGGTTACTTTTTATGAAACTTTTATTTATCCACCAGACTTGAGTTTCATATCTAATTTAAAGGATTTAAGCTACATTTCGCCCAGACCAACAGTTAGGAACTCCAAATAACTAATTTTAATTAAGAAAAAATATGACTAATTAACAACATTTCAGCGAATGAGAGTTCATTAAAGATCGTTTTTTAATTAAAAAGATTTTAGATAATTTATCATAAAATTTACTTAAAAGAATATGCAAAACGTTGGTTAAATGAAACTAGTTTTGACTCAAAATTCTTAAATAAATTTCAAGAGGACATTTATGATGTTTTAAACTTTTAAAATTAAAATAAATTATTTTTAATTAAATTCATTGAAAATAAAACTTTAAGAATTTATTTAGTATTTTTAGAAATTTTGGAAATAAAATAAGACTACTTTATGACAAATTTGAATAAAAGGAAAAATTGTTATTTAACATTTAGAAAAAAATATTTTAAAATTAAAATAATAATTATAAAATTTTCTAAAATTAAGAGTTATTTCAATTTAATATTAATATTCTAGTATTTTTCTACTATTAAGCGTAAACTGATCATTTTA
>JAMLFT010004604.1:0-19174 GCA_026544285.1 Pachyrhizus erosus | reverse complement strand
TTTTTTTTAATAATTATAAAATAATTGTCAAAATTATTCTTATTTTAAGTAAGAGTCTACCTCTTTAATTTTTTTCTAATTTAAAAACTAATTTTTACCAATTAGAATAGTTTAGATAAGAATAATAGATTCAAACGTATAATAGTTTATATAAAATTATAAATTTAATTTACTCAATTTAAATAATATTATTTCTAGTAAAAGTTTTTTGTGATCTATATTATAGGTTTGAACCTAATATAGACAAGAAAAGCTTTTTATTTTTAAATTAATTTTTTTTATTTTATAATTTTGAAAATAAAACAATAACTGAAATTTATTTGATAAAAATAATTTTAAAAGCTATTTTCAAAATTAATATCTCCTTTTTAAATTTTAAAATAATAAAATATAATCTTTCGCTCATTGAGCGTTATTTAATTAAATTAAAAAAAATGAGATTATGATCTTATCTTATGAATCTTGTGAATATTTACAACGGAAAACGGAGATGCGAGCGGGTATGTGGCCATTGCTTCCGCGATCATCATCTTCGTCGGTTGTGTTAGGGTTTTCGTAGTTTTAGTTTCCGTCGTTTCTTCTCACTCACCACATTTCTTCATCGTCAATGCATTTCCGAAACCGATAATTGACCCTATTTAATGCAAAATCGCAGTTTCTCCATAGTTTCGTTTCGCTAATTCGCGAAATCGAAAGCTTTATCGACGCTATTATTGGCACGGCACGACGCATTGTTTCTTTGTGAGAAGCTGGAGATGGCTAGAAAAACGAGTAACTGTGCCATATGCGAGAATTCGAATCAAGCTTCCATTTGTTCCATCTGTGTCAACTATAGGTATAGAAATGGTTTAAAATTAATTAATTGTTCAATTACTTGATTAATTTCTGCTTTAGGTTTTGGAACTTCATTAATCAAGCTCAACATCCTACCTTTATAATTTGTGTATTTATTAATTTTTTCAGCACAGTTTTTTTTTTTTTTTTTTGTTAATGCGTTTCTTATATTTGATTTAGTGGCTTGTTTATTTATTTTGATGATGTTTTTGTCTTGGCAGGTTGAATGAGTATAATACTTCCTTGAAGTCACTGAAAGATCGTCGAGATTCGTTGTACTCAAAATTGAGCGAAGTTCTCGTCCGCAAGGTTTGAATTATGGCTTGCCTTGTAATAGTAAAAAATCACATGATCTTAAGTTAATTTTATTTTAAATGTGTTGAGTGCAACAAATTTATGAAGCTTAGGGTATGGGTATATGTAAAATGAAAAAGTGAAGTAAATACATCAAGCAAGTAAAAGGACCTGATATTCAATGCTTGCAGTTCAAGGAAAAAATTCCCTAGTGTATCCAATGAATTATACCTGTACTATGGCAGCCATATAGGAGTACACTTGCGTCCTAGATCAAAATTAATACATATTCCTGCTCTCAACCCATTAAGTTACTCTCAAGTGGGTTAAATTAAATGCCTATGAAAAATTTCTGTTGGCTGTGCCTTTTTCTTTGCATGCTTATGTTAGTATCTTTTTCTTTTTCTGTGATTTTTAGTGCCAACCATGTATTTTTGCAAGGCACGTTGTAACATTGGTATTCCATTCAAGTAATTCTTTTGTACATAATGTTAATAAGGGAAAGGGAGATGATCAAGCAAATTGGAGAATGCTTCAACTTGAAAGGCTTGCAAGGTTGAAGGAGAAGCTTCTTCACAGTAAAGAACAAGTTACTCAAGGTTAGAAAGCTTCATATACCACATGAATTTCTATAGATGCAACTTTCACTCTTTGAACCTAAAATAATGAGTGACATTACAGGAAGAGCTAAGATAAAGACTATGTCTGCTGATCTGAAACATAAATATGGATTGCTTGAATCTGCCCTTTCTACGGTATTTCAGTTACTGTTTTTGACATTATTGTACTAATGCTATTGCTATGGTCATCATGGTTATTACTTGTCAAGTTTACTTTGAATGCTAATGAAGATGCTGGTTGATTTATTTTACTTTGTGCAGTTGGAAAAGAATCGAGTGGAACAACTGGAGAAATTCTATCCTAATCTTATATGCACCCAGAGCTTAGGGCATGTGAGCACTGTTTGTTTATTTTACTTTGAATATTTGTATATTGTTTTTCTGTATTATATTCTTATACTTGATTTTCACATAAACAGTATGATATAAAAATGAATATTTAAAATCGATCTGCATTTCCTCAATGTTCAATCACCTGTCAATTATCAAGGTTGCAGATTAATGTTCCTTTGATGCTTTCTTTCTAAAATCATATGTGGAATATCTGTTGTTTTCTATGAACCTCAAATTTATCCTTGTATTTTTATTTTGCAGGTGGCAATTACCTCTGAGCGTCTTCATAAACAGTCGGTGGTCATAAAACAGATATGCAAGTTGTTTCCACCACGTCGGGTAATATATACCTATGATAATCAATGAACTGTTGGTTTATCCCAATGAATATGTGACTTATGATGTTTGATTTCCTTTTGAGATTCTCAGGATAATGTGCTTATTACTGCTTTTAGGGGTAGAGTGTAGTGGACTTGAGTTCTTTACAGGAATCATGTGCATTGTAAATTTGCAATAGATAATTGCTTTGGCAGCTCACTATTTGTTCTTCAAACATTTTTTTTAACTATTCCATCATGTCACTTTAGGGCAATCATGACTTTAGGGCAATCAACACAGTCACTTTAGGGCAATCAACGTAATCACTTTGGAAGATAGTGTATTGACCAAATTATATATGGTTTTTGATCCATCTAAAACTACATTGGCTAATGCCTAAGTTATTTAATACTCAACAAAATTATCTAAATTTTTAAATGCATAGATAATTTCTGAACCTATTGGGGCTATATAAAAATTGTCATGATTCTTTACTGGCTGAGGCTTGAAGTGAGCATCATTCCTGACTTAACTTTTCCATATACAATGATCGGCCATCAGAAGCAATGTAAAACTTGCTGATATACCAGACATGGATTAAAGCTCAAGTTTGGTTCATTTCATTGAAATGACTTCTGAATGAAAGAAACTGGGAATTGAATGTAATTGTCGTTCCTTTTGTCATATTTTGGTATGATGATGATAGAGACATGTTCAGATTAAGCACACATAGAACATAAATATTCTGTTACTGATGAACAGAAAGAATGCATAGATTCCCTGGATATTCAATAGATCTAGGACTCTCCCTTTCCACAAATACTAACTCACCAACTGCACAACTACTACTCTCCACCGATCTTTCTATTTATAGGCAACATGCCATATTTCTTCAACCAACTAACATAACTAACAAATAGGTAGTGACAGATGACAAATGAGAATAATCATGATCATACTGTCCTTTATCCTGTAAAATGTTTTATACAAAATGGAATAGTACCCACAGTAGTGGTGGGTGATGGTGTTGGCAGTGTGGTGGTGCGAATGTTATCAATGGTGGAAGGCCAAAATTCTGCCATATAAACACGCCATTGTGCCTTATGGTGCCATGCCATTCCACCATGGCCATTATTTAACAACACTGGGTGGTGGTGGAGGTAATGGCAGTGGGGTGCATGGATGTTGGTGGAAAAGGCTTCTTTTTTAGCAAATGTTTAAGAAGGCTGAAAACTTTTTACTCCACTTCAGAAGCTTTCACTTGTAACAAGCCTTTCACAGTTCATCAGTTCCACCTTTTCAGTTTTTTATATGCACTTCCCCTCATATGTTGGGGCGACAGTGCTATACAATATTGAAGTATCCCTTAGTCTCTATTCCTTTAAAGCCTTTACGTATATTGTAGACAATGCCTGAGAACATAAATTTTATAATCTGATTTCTGATCATTCCTTAAGTTACAGAAATATTTTTCTTGGTCAAGGTTGTCGAAATCATGATTTTACTTGTAAGATCATTTGTTCATATGATTTTTATGGAGGCACATAATCCCAATCACACTGAGGATCACTAGTTGGTGGGATTGTTGTTGGATTGCCATAGAAGATCATGAAATCAGTTGAATCATTGATCTTCATGTGCTGGGAGACTCATGACTCCAGCAGGTTGAGAAAACTGACCTGCGACTGAGGCCTCATTGACCTCCTTCTATCACTTGACTGCCCTCATGTCCATCATTGATCTCTGTTCCTCTTTGTCATTGATCTTCATAGGGTCACCTCTGTTTTTTGTGGATCTTTGACTTCTAATTTTGCTGAGTGAGTGGTTCGACTTCTCTTTTTGGCTTTGTCCTTTTGATCCTTTTCTCATGATTCCTGATTCTGCTCCCCAAAAAAATCTCTATGCTTTCTTATCATTTTAGACTCCATTCTTCTCTGTTTCTCTGTTTTACTGCTTTTAAATGTTCCTTTATGTGTCTTTATGCATTTTCAATTTATGTGTAATACTTAATCAAATGTTATATTAGTAGTGGTTTAATGGTTATTTTTCTTACACGTGTTACTTTATAGGCACAAGCCTGTGTGTGTTAAAATAGAATTTTGTATTTAGGTATGATCCATGTTATTTTTCTTACATGATTTATGTGCCTTCTCCCCTTCAGATCCTAAGATAGAATCTTGATTATGACAACCTGCAAAGTTCCTTTTCCTTGCACTTTATAAGATGAAAAATTCCTTTTTCTTGCACATTATAAAATCTAAATTGCTTTTTCAAGAAAAATGATTGCATGGACTACAAATTGTTTGACTTTTTGAGATTTCTTTTTTTCTTTTTTCTTCTTTTGTATATATTTGCTCAAGGAAATGGTAATAATAATTTTATCACACTTGGAAAGACATTATTGAGATTAGTGTTTTGGCTATGGAAAACAAAGTTGTTTCATTTGCTAATAAGGTTTCCTTTAGGAGAAACATGAGAGATGCCAGGCTTCATTGGTAGATTTTGGACTAAAGTAATGTATTGCTTCACAATCATTTTCTGTCACCGTATCATGTTGTAAGAATGAAGTTAACTGTGGTGTTATACTGCTCTATTATTACGCCCCTTTCAAAGTTAAACATGCTTATGGTGCTTGTGTCCTTGTGTCAGGTGGTCATAGAGGGAGAGAGAAGGGATGGTTGTAGTGGTCAATACGATCAAATTTGCAATGCACGATTACCCAGAGCACTTGATCCCCACTCTGTTCCATCAGAAGAGCTTTCTGCTTCTTTGGGGTAGGCATTTTTTTTTCTTTTGTCCAAGGTCTTATGTACAGACAAATAATGCTTTTTTGCATGTGAATCTCGAGTAGACAATACTTCATTTTATTCTTAAAATTGTAATATATCTTAATGTCAATATTGGTAAGTACATATTTCTTATCATATTTCAGTTCCTTCATCCAGTGGTAAGAAATCCTTATTGTTACATAAATTAGAAATCTGAATATTCTTGTTATATAGTAATTGGTTATTTTCATGTTGTAATTTGCAAAGCAGATACATGGTACAACTTCTAAATCTTGTTGTTCACAACTTGGCTGCCCCAGCACTTCATAACTCAGGTTTTGCGGTAAGCATCACTAGTGTCCAAACAATATATACATGTTTCCTTGAAGATTGTGGTTTATAATGTATTCAGAATATTCATTCTAGCATGATTTTGTTGGCTAATCTTCATTTGATGGTTGTTGAATGTTAAATTAGCAATAAAATTCACTTGTTGAATGTTTTGATACAATTTTAACTTGAGAAGTGCTAGCAACATGCTCCTTCTAATACACTCTTTACTATTGCTTAAAATTTATTGGAAATTACGAAATCATGAGTATAACACATTAAATAAATAAGAAGTGAGACTCACAATTTTGTGATTTCCAATAAATTTCAACCAATAATAGTGTGGTCAAAAGAGTGTGTTGTCACCATTTCTTTATTAATCTATGGGTGCTACACTGCTACTGCAAGTCTGCAATCCCCACATAAAAAGTATTCCTTTGTGGAAAGAATAGAGACTGTTCCCTATGCTGTGTATTTGGTGCAAGTGTTTTCTGTTGCTTTTGATGCTTATATGATTTTTAATATTTCACCTTGCTGAATGTTGACACGAGTCTGGAAAAAGAAAATTGTTGATAAAAATTAAGTTTTTTTAGTAGAATGTTTTCATATCTTCTATTGAATGCACATAAGGTTAGGCTTGAACTTTTTCCTAATGTTTAATACCATTGGGTTTTGATGCATGCAAAATGTGATTTAATCATCAAAGTGTATAACTCTATCCTCTCCCTTCTCCAATTTATATTCTCATTTACTTTTTTGTATTTATTGTTGATGGCTGATCCATCTATATGGGCTTAATGATACATTTTTGTCTTTTTATTCCTCTGGGATGGAACATAATGTTGTAAATTTGCAATTGCAATGAATAAATTTTTTTAACTTTATCTCAGGGTTCTTGCTCTCGGATATGGCAACGAGATTCTTATTGGGATGCACGTCCTTCCTCAAGGAAGTATGTTGGCTGAAATTATGTTTGCATGGTTTTTCAGGAAGTAACAACTTCAACCTGATATACTTTCTTGTTTTCAGCAATGAATATCCTCTTTTTATACCTCGCCAAAATTATTGCTCTACTGGTGGAGAAAACTCATGGTCTGATAGAAGCTCAAGCAATTTTGGAGTTGCTTCGATGGAATCTGAGAGGAGGCCTCGCCTAGATTCATCTGCTAGCAGTAGCTTTAATTATTCATTAGCTTCTTCACATTCTGTTCAAACACACAAAGATTTGCAGAAAGGAATTTCACTTTTAAAGAAAAGCGTAGCATGCATCACAGCTTACTCTTACAACTCCCTATGTTTGGATGTCCCTTCTGAGGCATCTACGTTTGAAGCATTTGCAAAGTTATTGGCTACACTCTCATCATCCAAGGAAGTTCGTTCTGTTTTTTCCTTGAAAATGGCTCGCTCTAGGTAATTGTTATATTTATTTTCTGTGTCATAAATAGACATATAATTTAATGCTACTTTATACGCATTGTGAAAATGTTGGTAAATGTTTACAAATTATTCTTATTCTGACATCATGCTGATGTCTTAAGAAGATTTATATATGAATTGGTTACAATAAAAGCCTTATCTCAATAGGTGAGGTTGCTTACATGGATCACATGATATCATTTAGCTTGGTTAAAGATCAAATCTTCAAAGATATGATTTACCATGAGTTCCCTCTTAATAACCTCCTCCAATGTTCTACATGGTCTCCCTCTCTTTTTCACATAACTAAAAACTAAGCAATCTACACTCCTCATTAGTGTTCCAGTGGCCTTTTTTGTAACTATGTAATGTGTCTTATTTCTTTACCTGTATTCTATAAAAATATATGCTGTTGTTTAATTGGGGTCCGGCACCTGGGTTATCTGGGCTGCAGCTTCTAACTCCTCTTTTAGCTCTGCTTTTTGATGGATTATTATAAAAAATTATGAAGGACAGTTTTATCTGATGTTTCAAGAAATGCCCCTGGTTATTTTAAAGTTTGTTTTGAATATACTTGGTAGTTGGTAGCTAATTTTTTTCTCTTAATCCCCTTATACATATAGCTTCTTTTGCTATTGAAACTCGCTGTCCGAAGAACCATGTAACTCAGGTCTCAAAGACCTTCAGAGGAACTACCATTGTGTATGGGAGCATGTGTCTCTCCCAGAGACTTCAAATCTTTTTTGAAGGTTTCTCACTTTTGAGTAAACTGGTTTCTATTTGCAGTAGCATTATGATGTTCACTCAAAGTTTGCTGTAACATCCACTTATAGAATGTAGATAGCATTGTGCCTGAATTTCTATCTCCTTTTTCCTTTGATTCAGGACATGCAAGCAAGTTCAACAATTGAACAAGTCTGTATGGAATATGAATTCTGCTATTTCATCAACTACTTTGTTAGAAAGTGCGCATTCTGTGCCTACAACGGTAAAGGTTCTCTCATCACTTCTAATTTGGAAGAACATGCTGACAGTATTATCTTTTTATGCTTTAGTGTCTTGATTCATCACTTTCCAACTTAAACAAGTGCCTATCTTGGGCATTTCTCAGAATTGCTTGATAAGGAGTGTAAAACATTCAGGGTGAAATTTTGTTCATCCATTTTTTTTTCATAACTATAATCCTTCAATATTCACTGAATAAGTTAACTTTTAAGGTCCTTTTAGAGACCTGCATCTATAGTTTCTACTTACACTATTTTTTTTCTTATTTTATAATTAAAATGCTTATGCAAAGCAGAAGAATCAAGCAAGCTGTAGTTTGCTTTCTTCCTGGACTTACACTAGCTACATTGGTTAATATTTGTCTGTTATTTTCAACCACCATTATGGTTTAATCTTTGCAAGCGTTCTTGTTTTTGCCTTTTCAAGCCATCCTTGGGGAAGGGTAGAGGGGTGCTGATGTGGAAATTTTCTAATAATTTATGTACTAGGCACCAAAATTAGAAATAGGAAAGAAAATTTTTTTTTATTAAATTGAATGGAAACAACAGAAAATAGCATAGATATCTCTCCTCCAAAGGTTTCCTCTTCCCAAAAAGCAAAATTCGATTCTCAAGTGATACCAAACTGAACGAATCCCCTCCCCCTATATTCCTCTATTTATTTACCTCACTCCGTAATTAACTAATCATTATCCAAACTGTCTTAACCAACTTCCTTATTCCGAACAGTATGCCTTTGTTAAGTTCACTTCTATTTGGTTTGTGTGGAGTAGGACTGTATGTACAATAGTTAGATTCAACTTACAATACGTAGTTTCATACTTGAATACCAATGATTTGTGTACCTGGGCCGAATAACTTGTAATTGTCCAATAATGGGCATTTCCATTTTTATTATTATTGTCCATTGGATGTTGTTTAGATGTTTGTTCATCACAAATGGATTTTATACTTTTCTCTTTTGCAGAGAATTGAAAATTATCTGCCAAGTTCTACTGCTAGTTTTCTTTATACCAACGATTTATCTGACGGAAAAAATGAGTGCCTAATTGAAGGGTGGGATATTGTTGAGCATCCCACTTTTCCTCCCCCACCATCGCAAAGTGAGGATGTTGAGCACTGGACTCGAGCCATGTTCATAGATGCTAAAAGGAAGTGATCTTCATCTGCAACAGACTTCCTGTTTCAGTATGCTCCCTTCAACATTTTGTTTTTTTGCAGAATTGTTAACAAGAATTCATCCGTTGATATGGGCTTAGTAATCCCACCTTTACACACAAGTGCATGTTTGGTAAACACTTTTTGAGAAATCACTTCATTTTATTTCTTTCAATAGCTCTCAGAAAGTTCTTTTGACCCCAAAAGAAATGAAATCTAACGCATGCTAAGCAGCACTAAGATTTATTCCTTAGTTTAAAGAAAAGCACATTCAATGGAAGTTGCACAGTTGGGTTCCAAGTGATAATCTGGTATAGAATATGGTTATGGAACTGTTTGTTGTTTCATGCTTCTTGTTAACTACCCCCATCCCGTTTTTTCTTTTCGGGGTAATTTTCTCCTGATTAATTCGCATAATGTCCATGAAAGAGTTGATATATTGTAAGGATGCAACTGAACTAACTTAAGTTTAACTTTGAAAGGTTCATGACTGGTGGATTCAAATTATTAAAAGATTGATCTTGGTCTTTGTTTTAGCTGCACAGTGCACGTGCACCTGAGCCATTTTGATTAAATTTCTTAACTCAAGACAGCTGTCAAATTAGTGTTTTACCAGTATGTATCATAATTCTGAAGTCTTGTGTTTAGTTTTACCAGTAATATTCATAATTTCATAATTACCAGTATGTACAAATTTAGTGCTTTAGCATTCAACCATTTAGCATTGTTCCTTATTCAAGTTGTTCTTTCTTAACTTGTCTTGCAATAAAATCTTATGTTTAGTTTTTTATATTTCTGGCTGATCGGAATTTTGTCGGTACTCGTCAGGTTGAAGGGAGTGATGTTACTCTTGTCAGGCAGCAGGGAGTGAACCCGACGTAAGATTTTTCAGGATTAACAGTTCCCCTCCTGTTTGTAAATATAGATTATAGACTAACGATAATTATGTAAATACGTATAGGCAAGGGTCATTGAATTCTTAATTGCGCCAAAATCTCATCAATAATAACTGATTCAATATGCATTCAGTGCTTCATGATTTGACTGGATTTCGACTCCTGACTAATTTAACTGTTATTGAATTTGACTAGCATTCAGATTTAGCAGATGTAAGCAAACCATGCAGATATCATTATATCAAAAGTGTAATAATAGAATGGAAATTAGATGATTTGGGTTTCAACTATTTTACTTTAATTTCAGATTTGAATGTGTTGTTGACTCTACTTTTGTTAACAAAGATACTCATTCCAAGGAAGATGCATTTTTTTTCCTTTTCTATTTATTATTACAACGTGAATTGGATTACGCTCATTTTTCAGAACCCTCCCAAAAATTAAGAAAATGCAAGATTTTTTTTTCCTACAACGGGACCACACCTTTTCAATGACAGCTGTTACAGAGAAGTTTACAAAAGAAAGTACTCGTGCTTGAGTTGTGGCGTAAGTGAGCTTGATGTAGTGTTCAGCATTCTTTGTTCCTTTCCTTCCTCATGTGAGTGATGACAATGATATTTCATAGCGTGGAAGGAGAGACTAACTTTTAGGCAATTTTAAAGTTGCTAGTTGGCTGAGACATTGAGTCATTGGGTTAGTGGTACTAAGCATGAGTCATTAGTTAATGGTAAAAAAATAGCCACCTTGGATGGAAAAGAATAATTTAGACATTGAAACTATAATTTAGCTATGATCCAAGTTGATCAAGACAAAAAAAGTTTACAAGGCCAAAATGTCAACAGTCAAAAATTATTTGAGTAACATAATATCAACACCGATACAAGTAAACAAATACTTAGTATACCAAGCAAATAGTCATTTTGGTAGGTTACGTATTTGTTTACTTAGCCAAATGTGCATAGGCAAGATATTGCATGTTATTAGCTCAAACTGTTGCTCAAATAATTTAGCTATGATTTTTACCTATGATAGAAGCAACATTTTGAAGATCAAATATTCAATTATAATGGTTAGTGGACAGAAGATAAGTAAAAAAAAATACTTATGCCAAAAAATACATGCCAAATATATGTTAAGTTTGTATAAGAACAACGGTACAACCTTTAACGATAAAATAGTTTGACATGAGAACATGCAATATCTTATAAATACAATGACCATGGTGTTGAGATTGGGTGGTGCAAGCAGGGGCCTTGGTCCCCCTCCCTCAAGACCCCTTTATATATAATGAGAAAAAAATAAAAAATAAAAATATTGATAAAAAATAAAGTATTGAATTGATGTTTGTTTAATTTTTTTTCTAATAATGTATTTTATTTATAATTTTGCATAAAACTAATAATAAATATTTTTTGAAACTCATTATTTATTAAAAGTTAGATATTTAAATAATTGTGTTAAAAAAAATTCCCCCCTCCCTCTTTAATACAATTCTAGATCTGTCCCTTATCAAATACAAAATCTTATAATTATAAATATATATAATACAGAGCCTCATATAAATAATGAAAGTTCAATGTTTACAAAATCATAGAAGAAAGTATAAATGTATAGAGACTAAATACCTTTCACACTACATTGTAATAATAACCAAAGTTTGTAGAATCATAGTATAAAAATTTCCTAGGAACAATTTTAGAAACATTATTGGAGGTTATTAACATGATTTCAAACAAGTTTTTAGGATCCTTACCTCCTATTTTAGGAACCTATCAAAATTGTCTACGGTTGACTTAAGTTAAACACACTTAATGGATCCATTCCATATGGGTTAGTTACTTCATTGTTAGTACAAGACTAAATCAATTTATAGGGTCACTTTTGCTTCAAGGTTCACGAGCAAGTGAATTACTACTTATGCCTACTTACCAACTAATGGAATATCTTGATGTATTAGTCAACGGATAACACACGTATCATAAAAATATACATCAAATAAGGAGGGGGATCTAAGTACAAAACACAAAAGTAGAAAAGGGGGCAACTGAATAATCAAAATAATATCTATAAGTAGAAACTAAAAGTGACAAGGCAATGAAGGGTATTTCCATGAACAACTATTATGATCCCTGAAGTGGAGGAAAGAAAATGTAGTCTAAGAAATCAAACAAATAGAATAATCAATCTCAATCATCATTTGAGTTATGCTATGCAGGGAGACCTTATGGTCTTTTCTAAGTTATACTAAAAACATGCATGTGTCAATTTCTTTTTATTCTCATTATAACATTAATAATCACTTGGGAATAATTGAGAACACACATTTCTTTTATCATATACATCGTAGCATATCATAGTCATGAGATTTACACTCAAAGGAGTATTTTCAACCAATTTTAATGATACTCGACATTTGTCAAACTTATTGAACTGATTTATTTGAGTTTCCTAACTTAGAACTACCTAGTCTGTGCTATTAGTATTTCACAACTCAATTTCATTTACTATAGTCTCTGCCTACATTTCACTAGGTACCAATCTTGTCATTCTCTCATGATCTTTCATAATAATGCACATGATGCATGTTCCAAAACTGAAACAAGGCGTTTATATTAAGTTCTTTAATTTTTCTCCAAAAAATCCAGTAGTCTCTTCTATTTTTTGACATTTGCCCACGTACCTCAATGTAGGTATGAAAAACACAATCAATATCAACCTGATGATCAATTCAATATCTCAATCTAGATCTATCACGTGACTTAAGTGTACTATAATTTTTAATGGAGGCTATTAGTGATTGCCCCTTCCATATTGAATTCTTAAACAAAGATGAGGACTAATTGGTACATTGGGGCACCTAGCAGGTTCGGTAGAGGGCAATTACTTAATGCACTCCATTTTTTGCTTCGTATACCCTATAATTAAAAATAGATTCAATGAACATAAATATCTTTATTTCCTATACTCATGCACTTGAAAAATGATTAACTATATTACAAATTAAGCAATTCGTAAAGTATATATAATATGAATTGCTCAATTCATAATTATATTTTAAGACTTATAGATTAGACATTCTGTAATTTTTTAATAAAATTACAGATTAAGTAATTTGTAAAGTATATATATTATGGATTGAGTAATTTGTAATATATATATTTTACATATTACTCAATCTGTAATTTGAAGACAAGATCCAAATGAAAGAGTAAGGAAAATAAATAAGGGTATTCTCAAAATATTCAAAATTAAGGGATGCACCTAGCAAAAAATGAAGTGTGTTAGGCAATTGCCTTGGTAGAGGAGTGTTGTGACCATTACCTTTCAAGCCACTATATTCCAATATTTTTAATCATGTTGGACATGGCTTTAGAGTTTTTGGCTTCTAATAAAGGATATATGGTGAACCCATATTCACACTTCGAGAGCTATTGGACATTATGGGGACTATAGAAGGCATCAATGTCGATGAAATAAAATTATAGTCCATATTATTAATGCAATTGAATGTTAAGTACCAAATTGAGATGTAGTGAATATTTCTTATTGGGTTTTGATGTAAATGGAAATGTTGAACTAAACTAAGGTGTTAGTGGAAGTGAAGGATGAGTATGCACTTGGGGTGGAGTTGGTCTTCTTTAAAATAAATGATCTCATCTTCAAGGATTCTAGCAAATAATAAGACCAACATAAATGAAAAAGAAATTTGATCCATACAATTAATGGAATGAAAGTTAAGTATCATATTAAGATGCAAGTGAAGACATCTTGCTAGGTTAAGAATTAGGTGGAAGTATTGCACTAAATTAAGGTGTAAGTGGGGGGGTGGGTACTAAGCACTAGTCTATGGAGGGTGGGCATCCAATTAGGTGTTGAGTTAGTCTTTTTGAAGTAAATGAATTTCTCCATTTTAAATGTTAATTAGTAAGGAATTGTACTAGTGTTAGGGGGTACAAGAAAATTTAAAAGAAGAAAAAGAAAATTCTTTTTGTTGTTTTACATAGAGCCTTTTAACTGAAGAAAAGAAAAATTGAAAGGAGATGAACTAAGAGAAAAGGAAAACTCAAAAAATAAGGATTTAAAAAATTCAAAGAAATGATGAAGTTAGGACCTATATGCAAAAATATCAATAAAATTGAAGGGACAAAATAAGGCTTATATTGAAGACTACTAGCAAAGTTAAGGTTCAAAGGTTCAAATATTTCAAGACAGTTACTAGAAGTTAGACAGTTTTTCTATTCTAATACATGTGTTAAACCTTTATACATTTGATCATTGGGTCAAAATAAATAGGCTAGTCAAAGTTCTTTCAAAACTCAGTTCAAATTATCAAAAAAATTTCATATCAACCAAAAACATTGAAGATCAAAAATACTATTGGTGTATTTGCGAACAATATGTACATTCCAAACCCATCTTTTGAAAAAAATTAATTTTGTTTTCTTCATGATCAAATTTACAGTTTTAGGTATACTTCTTCCTTAATTTCTTCTCTAAATTTTTTACTCTTTTCAATTTCCATTTCTTCTTTGAACCTTTACTTTCTCCAATCACCAATTTTTCTTGAAACTCTTAGACCTTTATAGGTTGTTATTTTATTCTTTGTCATTTTGATCAAATTAAAAAAACTTTATATTTAAAGATATTCGATTAATCACTTGAATTAAAGAAACAAATTTTAGTTGAAAGTGTTAAATACTACTAGTTTAAAGAAAAAAAAAAACTCACAAAAGCAACAATTTTAAATCTCATTTTAAACATTTATTTTTTTGTAAACTTTACTTTCTCCAATCACCAATTTTTCTTGAAACTCTTTTAGATTTTTATAGGTTGTTATTTTATTCGTTGTCATTTTGATTAAATTTGAAAAACTTTATATTTAAAGATATTTGATCAATCACTTGAATTAAAGAAACAAATTTTAGTTGAAAGTGTTAAACATTGCTAGTTTAAAGAAAAAGAACTCACAAAAGCAACAATTTTATATACCATTTTAAACATTTATTTGTTTGTGATTTAAAATCAATTTGTAGTAGATTTTATTCACATTAAATATAATTTCCAAAATTCACCACAAACAAGTAGGATGAGGTATAGATGGACTCGTTATACTAGAATGAGTTGCCTACTATAGTTAATTGGCACCTAATTAGTTTGTGTTACAACATTACTCTAAGATAGCCTACAAGAACATGCTTGTTGTGATTCCTATTTGACCGTTACTCCATTGAGCACTAATGTACCACCCAAGTGTTTCGTTCTTGATGAATTAGTTATTAAAGGGTCATTATTGCACCTATCTTGATTACCTCTCAAGTTCATCTCCATTTGATTCCTACTTAGGAATATGGAAATTTTCACTTGATTAAAACCTAATGTTGAATTATCCATGTTAAATGGCATTAGTGCCCTACACCTTATGCTCGTCAATTCCTTAAGTGCCAATTACATTTCTATATTCCTTTTTTCTTCCTCATTTAATACCCTCTTAACTAATATTCCATCCCCTTAACAAATTTGTAATGTGTTAATTGGTTATTCTTTCTTTACCATTTAAATCATCATCCCTACCCTCTATTAAATCCTCACAATTTCTCCCTAACATATTATTTAAATCATCATAATTAATTACCTCATTTAAAGCTATATCTTTTTTAATTTTAATTTTTTCATCATTAAAAATGTATTTTGCTTCATACTAACCATGGTAGAACCTGTGAAAATAGGTTTCTAAAGATGATGAAGATAAGTATTCGAATATCACTATTTTTGAAACTTCATCAACCAAATTGCAAACACTAAATCATTAACTTTGTTTTTTTTTTTACCAAATTCATTATTTCCTAAGAATTCATTTGTATAATAATTATTGCAATATCTAGACTGGTCATATTCATGGTATTAGCATCCATTGAGATATATCTTCCCAAATTATCCATAGTTAACTAAAAAAAAAAATCCTTTTTTCCACATATGTAATGACATTCTTTGACCTCAAATCCAAATATACCTTTCCTTTATTACTTTTATAGGTGACCACTTAGAAATTTGATAAAATTATGCATAATAAATATCTTTAGTCCCTTTCGCCAATTCACTTACGTTTTCTCCCTCCATACGTTTGATTAACCCTATGTCACTATCCATTGGAATCATAGTTAAAGAATTTAATCCTTCCTTTGTTAATCTATCTTGTAACCTATAAACTATTTTTAGAGCAAAAACTCCTCCAACATAAAAACTATCTAACTATTCCTCTTTCTTTTCACCATGAAAGTCATCCCCTGCCACTCATTTCCTAAATTGTTCCCATTTGTGTAACATTTTTTGGCCTCTACACCATTTTTGTTCTACTACCATTGCATCAACATAGGAAATCCTTCATGTACTGATGTTATTAATGCTTTGTTAACCACTTGTGATTTGTCTATCTTTAATGCCTTTAGGACCTTTATGTCATAGTTGGATCTTGACAAATTACCCCTTAATTTGTATGTTCCTATCCACACCTTGTCCAATTGTATTGCAACCTCATTTAAATCCATTTATGCAAAGTATCATACAAAATCTAATTGTTTCCTTTCTTTATTTTGCTTTAGTGGTAGAGTTTGATATGTGGACCAAGACTCGTGGGCTACTCATTTAACTTGCAGGGCACATGGATCATGACCTAAAAAATTGGCCCATTTAAGATTGTAAGCTTTTAAGACTAGTTCATTTAGCTCGTAGTTTAAATAAATTTACTTTCAGGCTAATAGGCCTACTTGGAGAATTCCAATCATATATTATTGTGTAAAAAAAATTAATGTTTATCTCTTTCTCAAGGAGTTTAATACAAATGTCCTAATTTATGACAACAAAATCAAAAAAATCTTGAGCATTTAGGCTTTGATTTCTATAAATTTTTAAAGAAATTATTTTGAAATTGATGATTGTTCTAAATCTTACATAATAATTTAAACTAAAAGTATATGTCTAATTTAAATTTTATTGTTCTAATAATTTTCATGGATCATGTTTTGTATGTATAAAATCTTGCATAATAATTTAATTTGTTTCTGTAATAATATAGATATATCTTGAAACTACAATTTATTTATTTAATTTTTTTTTAGTTTTGTGAGTTGTGAGCCAACCTGTTAGCTTATAAGTTACATGATGTGGACTCAAATTGGTTAAAATTTGGCTCTTTTTTTATTTTTTTTGAAGGCTTATAAAGGAAGCCATTTATATTGTAGTCCTATGTAGGTTAAGTCTAAGGATGTTAAAAAAAATGAATTGAATCAAACTAGTAATAAATCAAAATTGAGTTGCTCTAAAAGAAGTGAATTGAACTACATTGGAAAATATAAATTGAATTGTTCTTTAATTTAGTTTTTTAAAACTGAACTATATCTAAATTGAATTACTAGCACTAAATTGAACTGTAACTTATGAGATTTAAAAATATTAAAAATGTGCTTCAAAATAAGATTTTTATTGAAAATAGTTCAAATCATTCGGTCAATTCAAAATTAGTTTAGACAATTCAAAAGTAGTTTGAAGTAATTTAGAGAAGTCAATTTAGTTCACTCAAAATCTTACACAATTCATTTTAATTTTTTGAATTGTTATATAATTTAGTTGAATTCATTTCTACAATAGTTCGATCCTATTTATCTTTTTTTTTTCGACTCTTAGATAGGCTAAATCAATTGGTTGACTTGTATACCCATCCTATTTAGTAGGATGAACAAATCCTCTATTTTTTCCTAATTTTGAAACATTTTCCTCATTGATTGAAATCAAGAAAATTTGTGAAGAAATGTTACTATTTGTGTCTTGCTTTTACTTTGGTCTTCTCTTTCATACTTAGTCTTGCATCCTATGAATCTTAATCGCGTTGCTTTTCATCTTTCCAGTTTCAATGTTACTCACTTCTTTATTTTCACCATTTTTTCTCTCTCTTTAACTTTTCTTTCATCTCTCTAAAGTATACTTACAACTTAATTTGTAATTGAGAGAAAATAATGGTTAGATGCACAAGTTTTAAAATGTCATAACAAAAGCATAAATCTAGGAACATTAAAGTGTTGTGTTATCATCATAAACCTGATGAACTTGAGTTGCTGAAAGGCTTCAAGTTTAGTAGTAGTTTGTGAGTCTATGATTTCCTTTTGCCTTGGCAACATAACATGCACTAAACATATCTTTCGATAACTATTTTTATAATACATTTTTTTATCTTGATAGCATTAACCATTTTATTTAGAGTAAATTATACTTACACCCCTTCAAGATAGTAATTATTACACTCGCACCCCTTGCCTAAAATGTCCTTATAATGACCTTCCCTAATTTCTACAACTTCATTATAGAAACACTTCTACATCATTACAAAGTTGACTCCGTTAATAAAAATGTATCACGTGATTGTCACATGTATTTTTAATGAAAATTTTGGACAATTTTGTCATCTATACCTATTTAAACTAGAATGTTATTTTGAAATTAAACGAGAAAATTACACTTACGCCCTTTCAGTTTAATGTTTATTACTCTCACACCCTCTTAATTTAGCATTTATTATAGTCATGCTCCTTCATGCTAATGTTAATTGTTATTGATTTGGATATGTGACTTTTTCATGTTTATCTTATTTTTTTTCATTACACCATTTATATATAATATTTCACACACCCAAAAGTTTAATATTTCATACATAGTTTGTGACATGGTCATTCTTACTTAATAGATGATAAGTGTGTCTGGTCCATATACATTTGGGTCTAGTTTTAGATAATACGATAAACATAAAAAAAATTCATGTATTCAAATAAGCAACAATTAACATTAGCATGAAGGGACACAACTATAATAAGTGCTAAATTGAAGGAGTGTGAGTGTAATGAATGTTAAACTAAAGGAGTGTAAGTATAATATGTTTTTTAAATTTGAAAAATAATATTCTAGTTTAAACAAATGTATAGAGGACAAAACAGACAAATTTTTATTTATTAAAAAACACATTTTTTAGTAAAACAAATTGTTAAATGTTGCACGCTTGAAAGAATGTTTGGAAAGTACTTATTGTCAAGAATTAATTATTCTGAATTCAAGACAAATTTTATTATTATCTTATTATTTTATTATTTACTAAATAATAATAATAACAATAAATAATAAATTATCTTAAGTTAAGGTTTTTATATATATATTGTTAT
>JAMLFT010004603.1:0-19177 GCA_026544285.1 Pachyrhizus erosus | reverse complement strand
ATTTGAACACAAAAGAAGAAGGGAAAAAATATGTTGTGTTATTTTTTAAAAAGGTGGGAGGGGCCGCAATAATTGTAGATCTTTTTTTTTTTTTTTTTTTTTTTTTTTTTTTTTTTTTTTTGCCTTTTTAATGATGGCCTTAAGTATACAGCCATAGTCCTAGTTGACTTGTCATTGTTTAAAACATTTAAAAGATGCTTTCCCTCCCTCTCCTTTGGCTAAAAACAATGCCAACTTTACTGCATGGTTTGACTAATCCCTCGTCTCTTTCTTCTCTCGTCTATATATCATTTATATTTACATCTTCTCGGTTCTTTCTCCCAATCCATTTACTTCATTTCCAAGGTGTACATCCATAAAGTGACACATCTTCCCTTAATTGAAATGAGTGCTCAGAGTTTTCATTACATATTGCAAGCATATTAGTTTGCAATTTGTTTCCTCTCTTTTTCCTAGAGAATTATGCAATTGTGCGGGTTTTAATTTGGTAGAAATCTTTTTTGATTTAATTATATTTTTTGTTTTTTTATTGTTATTTAGTGAATTTAGTTTCTTCTTTTTGTGTGTGAATTTGATTTTTTATTATTATAATTTATAAATTTAGTTAATATGTTAACTCAACATCTAATATTTAATAGAAATATTGATATATTATTCATCTGTATCAGCACATTCATGTTGATGTTACACACTATTACATTGTTACATAAGTATTTTTTATAAGTATTGGATGTCAAGTTAATAGATAAATTAAAATTATACAATTAAAATAATAATAGAATAATATTTGCAAAATAATGATAATAACCAAAATTATAATTAAGCCCCACTTGATATAGTTATTTACTTAACAATTTAGGATCTGTTAGTTACAGATTGAAAAAAATAATAGTTATGATGTAATTTTTTATAGATCTAATTATGATGTAAAATAATCTAGTGATTATTTTTCTAGAGGTTTTACAAAAATAGAAGCTAATTTGTGTTTGTTTACAAATTGTAAAAATCACTTTTTTTCTTTAAAAAAATCTAATTTTATCATAAGCTATTCAAAATTGCTTATGATTTTAATCAAGTTTATATTCTTTTCGGTCTTTGATTATTTTAAAAAGAAAAAATGCATAATTTTTTTTAAAAGTAATTACTTTTTTTTAAAAAATGTGAACTTTTAATAAAAAAAAAAGCCTGAACAAATACAATCCTTAAAAGTGACTTTAATATATCAAAAAGTCCTTCAATTTTGATAAATTTTGACTGTTATTTTTTTTCTGGCTGTACATTATTATTTAAAAGGAAAAACAAAAACTGAGCATTTTTTTTTGCAAACAGTTGTCATATTAAGGTTAAAATCCATAATCTCATGCATACAATCTGAAGTTTCTCATCACTAAATCAATCTTAATAAATAAAAAAATTACATGAGAACTAGAAAAATAAATTTAATTTATATAATTATATATGAATGATAAAGATTATTTTTTTTAAATCACATCTTCACTTGAACAAGTCATTTACTTTTATAAAATTATCATATAGCTTATATGTTTTATTTTTTTACCATTTTCTAATGAAATGGAGAGAGAAAAACTACTAAGCACACTGTTATATTATATGAAAAGACAATTTATATCCCTTTATCCTACCTTTTTTTGGCTGGAAGTGCTAATTGAGTGATGGAGTATTATGGTTTCAAATAGGGCTCCTTTAGGACCTTTACACAAATCCAATGGCCCATCATGTTATCACTTTGTCAATTATCCTGAATGCTGGAATAATTTTCTGATAATAAGCCGAAACGTCCTACCTTTCCTCCTCATGAGGAGAGAAAAAGTTGAGCAAGTGAAAACGATGCTAACATACCTATATTTACTCTGTTGCAAAACCTTTTTGGCATTTTATTTTCAATGCTTGGTTTATTATGAGAAAGCTCATATTACTCCCACTAACAGAAAATAGATCCTAAGTATTTAATAAAGCTAACGCGTACTCAATAGCAATAATGAATTTATAAAAAAAAGGTGTCACAATGTGTAACATTCCACTTATTCAGAATTAGATTGACAGTGTGAGGACAATTAACTCAATTGTCAGAAAGAAACTGTGTGAATCCACTCCCCTTCAAAAATTACGATTGCGTGTATATTTTTATATTTATTTTTAAAAAAATTACAACCTAATCCAAACCCTTTTCCCAAATGTACTTTGAAAAGAAAATCTTATCAATAATATTCAAACACCACAAATTACTTCAAGAAAACTCATTTGTTAGCAAAATAAGATTTACAAAATCCAATTCACAAACTACATGGCTGAGACTTCAGTCTTGCTAAGAAATCCATCCATAGCTCCATCTAAAACTTCAGGAACTAAATAAATTCAGTGTAATCTTATTACAAAGACTTGAAGAGGTTATCACCATTTGTCAATACTATAATTCGCATATGGCCTCTTTCTTCCACTTAAACTTGGGAAAATTCAACTAAGCTACAGAAACTTACCAATACACAATGTAAATCTGGAAGAAGTGAAAAGGAAAAATACAGATCATTATTTTGGATACTGCTGAGGAGCATCTGCTTGCTCTTGTTTTGACCCTGCCACAGCTGCAGTTGCTGCTGCTGTCATGGCAGCTGCAGCTGCACCCATTTTTGCACCACCTGCAGCTTTCATTGCACCTGCTATTTTAGCAAATGCTGCTATGCCTCCAACAAGAAAAGCCCTTAATGCAACTGTTGGTTTTACTGCCATATCTATTTCAGACTAGCTGTAAAAAAGTAAGTCAAACTAATGTCATCTTCAGAACCAGATGAGTTCATGAACCATGATCCAACATAAGATGATAATAGCATGCCATACCACCACAGTTTCCATCAATCCAGCAACATAAACAAACTAAATGAATGCTAACAACCGATCAATTGTAAACATTCATAATTCGTTTTTTAATCCCTAAAATGCCTCATTATTATCTAATCTTGGCAAGGTAGTAGAGATTATGATGACTTAAAACCATTATTTAATCTACAGTTTGTTTGGTTGCACAAAGAATTGTATCACTTCCAGGGGCAAAATTGATATGCATGGATCATAAGAAACAAAAATGATATCCATGAAATAGTAATATATCATGTGCTAAAAGAGAACTGCTGGACTTCACTTTCTGATAGTATGTATTCTAGCCGAACATATTAAATTTCTCCGACTAAGCTTTTGAGGAATGATCAGAAGAACGAAATGCCTAAACCAAAATGAAACTCAGAGATGACTTATGACTTGTCCCTTTCAAAAGTTAATGATCTTTACACAATATCAGAATTCATATCATTATCAAAACATATTCCATCTATTCTGCATTCTGATATATGGTTTTTGATAGATCTCAATGGCACCAATTGATCCATGTATCTGATCCCCTATAGTGGAAAAAGGCATGATTGATGTATTCAATCCATTCTCATCAAAGAGTTCAATCACAAGACTAGCATATACTTAACAGTACAAAAGCCTGTATAATTTGATACCCTAGAATAATGATCAAAAGCTGGGATAAAGCTTAAGCAATGAGTTGCTTTTCTCTATTCCTTAGACTTGTTTTTAATAGTAGCAGTTGAACCTGTGTGGTACAAATATTATTTGTTTTACACTTTAATCCTTTCAAACACCAAAACCTTGTAGATCCTGTATGTAGGCCTTCACCTCTGATAAAAAATTCAGAAATAATGTAATTAACCAGAACCTATACAATTAAAAACCACCTAATGAAAAAATCTGAAGGTACCTGTTGACATGAATAATGCCCATTAAGAACTGTAAGACAAATAAAAGGGAACAAAGGCAACATCGAGAGGAAATTTTAACTCTTCTCGTCACCTAATGTGAATTTAGCTTCCTTGAAGCTATCCAATAATAAAATGATTTACTTTCCTAAAATTCACCCAGATTCAAGTTATTGTATTGAAGGTAGATCATAACAAGTTTAAAATAACAACTAGGGTCTGCAATGATTGTGACTCTTTGGTGGACAGATAGATGGAATCTCTGTATTATTGCACAGTACTGACTGAAAGATCACATACCATAAGCAAAATCGGCTCCAAAGCAAGAAATATGTTTGTTTTTCCTTTACCAATTACAATATTTCTCTGAGATCACCAGTGTAATGAGCTGTAAATGTAAACAAATCCTTATAATATTGACCTGTGAAACAATCCCTACAATGCCAGGAGAGCATACACTTTTTTCCCCAGTTTACCAATTTCTTCACTAAGAATTGCAATTAGACTAGAATTTCAGAAATCCTTCTCAGCCATTGTCTTATTCAGAAATCCTTTGAAAATGACCAACCAAGTTTTCATATCTGTTATAATCTGAAGATTGCTCACTATATCAAATGAGAGAATGACTAAAGCAAAGTCCAATCACCTTATACAAATACAATGCTTATTCATTCTATCACTGTAAACTAATTCACGAACGCCATCACCGTAACTCATAATTGTTATATACTCATATGTTTTGATCGTTATAAAAAATGTACAAACAGTTTGTATAGTTTTTTTTTCAAATAACTAAATGTTATTTTGTGATGGATGAAAGTGAACCCCAAATTTAGAACCTAAACTCCCTACCTATGAGCACTGTCATTGTAGGGTAGGCACAATGTCCTATAATATAATTTTGTAATCACTTTCTAAATAATGATTTATCCTTCCCTAAATTCATGTCCGGATAAAATTCTACTGGAAGTAAATTATTCCTTCTTTGGTTTTAATTCTGAGCCTAAAACAGAAGCCATTCTCACTCACACACACATAAAAAGAAAAAAAAAATTAAATTCAGATGAGATGTAGAGTTTAGCGTTACACATCAAGTTAAACTTGCAAAGAAAAAGGGGAGCAAATTGAATAGCAATCAAACCTGCAATAAAGAAAAGGGGATGAGCGAGAAAAACGAAACCTTTAAAATGATATGAGAAGAGGGAAATATAATGGACGCAGTGAATCTATACCTCACCAATGTTTCCCTAAACCTCGGACCTACAAATAAGGGGGCGGGCGCTGCTCTGTGTTTGCTGCAAACGACAACGGCGTTCTTCGCTACCGGCAATATGCCTTTGTTGCCATCTACAATACACACTGGGCGCTGGGCTCATGGATCCGGGTCAACCCAATATAGGCTTTACTATCCTTACCTTTTTTGCTATCTTCACTCCTAACTTTTTTATTCTTTCTGAAAAGACCAATTTACCCCAACCCTTTCACCCCTACCTTTCTCCCACTCTAAGCACTCGCTGTCTCACCCCTTACACCATTATTTCTATTATGGTTTTCTCGTTTGTACTAGTATATGTAACAAAAACAGATTTTTATTGTGTATTTTTACATTATATAAAACAAAAATATGTGTTTCTTTTTGTATGATACACAAATAACAACGGAAAATATTTTTGTTGTATAATAATTGGTAATAGGAGTTGAAAATTTGCAATACTAATGAAAAATTCCTTTATATATTTCTACATTGTACCCCCTATTACCAATTATTATACAAAAGAAATAAAAATTTGGTTTTATTAAGGGTATTTAAAAAAAACCATAAATTTGTGGTGTGAAATTAAAAAAGTTGTGAGAATAACAAAAGCCACCCAATATTTAGCAATGGGCCTATCCATTTATCCCTGAGCCCAATTGGTATTAGCTCAGCTGGACTGTTTCCTTTTCTTTATCAAGAAGCAACGGCCCAGAAAACTTGTTGAACCCTGGCCGTTGGATTAGCAGCAAGGGATATCAAATAAAGAGAAGTGAGGCTGAGGTGGAGGTGCAGCGAAACAAAATTTGGAGCCAATCGTTTTGGAGACCCTTTTCAGAGATCTAAACACACAATTCACGTAATCGTATATCATTACATACATATTTAATTGTTTAATTTTTTATGATTCTAATCACTATTGTAACTTTTTGTTTAAGTTAATTTATGATAATATATTTAATCCATAAATAATAATTAAACACATAATATTACACTAGTTACCTTTTAAAATACTGGAATTTTAAATTTTATTTACAGCGTGCTTGGATAAATTATTTTAAATAGAAAAAGTATTCCTCGCGAATGCGTGGTGACTGGCTTGCTCGTGGATGCGACCATCGCTTACTCGCTCTCGCAGTACGTTACCATTTCTTTTTTTTCCACTTTAGATCCACGATTTTCACAACCGTTTTCGGATTTAGGGTTCTTTCCTACTAATCTCAACTCGTTTTCGCTCTTGCTTGTTACGATTTCCTTTTCTCAATTCGTTCTTTACATCTTACGCTGTTGATTTTGCTACTGCAAACTCTTCATTCTTTGTAAATATTTAGATTCTATTCGACATGGCGTTGGGATTTTTTTTTATATGTTCCTGGAACTAATGGAATGTATAATCACGATGGATTGATTATTTGTATATGCAGCCTTTCAATTGGGTAGGGGTGTGCATTTTGATGCATTTGTTTGATCTGCTTTCACCACTATGCGATTGTCTTCAAAAGCAAAAGTAAAATTAGGTTTTCATATTTAAGTTGTGTGGCATAGGCATTATTTTAAGATTGACTCGCTCCACCAAGAGATATTAGAAAGAAATGAATAGATACTCTCTAGTGTCTAAAATTGAAATCTACTACATAAATCCTGTGATAATGATTCTCCTCCTTGTTTTGGAGTTGGATGAAGATTTAGTTTGAAGAACAATTGAGAGAATAAAAAATTGGTTGGTTAGTAATATAAAACCAAGTCCCTAGTTTTATAATGTCTAATTTGAAGTCTTGTGACTAATAAACCCCATTAGACTTTGGTAGGTAATATCATAATATGTGTTTCTTTGGCATTATTTTCACCATCGCATGTTTTAACTTGTCTCAAATGCTATCCAAGTTAAATCAAAGTTGTAAGAGTTCATCATTTGAATGCCTATCTCCCGTTAAGACTGGCATTTACTCAACTTATTATCTATGAATTTTGGTATTCATGATCATTCTTATGTGCTTACTAGGTACCACTGAATCTACATCTTGTTCTAACTTGGCTTCCCAACTGTTATTTTATTTAATTTGTTGCTTGTTGCATGTTGCATGCTTTTTATGACTTATTCATATTCTCTTTTTATATTATCAAAGGATGAGGGTAATCATGACTCCAAAACCTGCTTATTTACTTACTTTCCCATTTCTGAAGGTTTCATTCAGTGTATTAGGCCATAGACCTACCACCCTTAAAGGGTAGAATTTGACTCATGCCTCTCGGTTACCAAATAATGAAGCTCTGAAAATTGTTAAAACAAATATCTGAGGCACCACTCTGAAAGCAGATAAAATAGCTAATGTTATAATTCGAGGTTTTTTAATATTTTGGAGTTAATCATTTTTATCCCAAAAAAATATCATGTGGTTTCTCAGTGTTAAAAGTGTCAATTTAATTTTAACAATCTTCTTTTTCTTAGCCCTGCTTTTTTGGGTTTACACTTCTCAAAATGTTGACTAGGACAACATTAATAGAATAGAGAATTAGAGAATGATAGGTACTTGGAAGCAGGCTTGAGACAGGTTCCTCAACCACCGTCTAAGTTATTATGGTGAGTTTGTCTTTATATTGAGAAAGGGCAGTTAAGTAAGAAATGCAACAAAGATAGATAACAAAATAACAACAGTTTGTGTTTTTGATTTGTGGAAATTTCTGAAAATCTCATTAGGTGTTGTGATCTAATTTACTGCATGCTTTGATCTAATTTCTGAAAGATCTAATTTTACTGAATTTGATTTGAATCTTAGACTAGTGTTTTAATTCCTTCATGTTTTTCTCACCTCAGGCACACCTGTTGGGCAACACTAGGTACAGAATTGAAGTAAAGATAGTGGGATACACTCATCAGAGGTAACTAATTGGAATAGAGAAATGGTGTGGCATTTTCATTTGTATTAACTCCCTATGCTTTTGTGTGGTATAGCATTTTAAACTATCATTTCTAGTGTATGTATTGAAACCCTTCATTGACTTATTTAGTCATGATTTTGATGCAAGTGTAATAGTTACAGATTTTAATTTAGAAGATCCTTAAGGACGTACTGCTAGGCTACTATGTTAAAATGAGATATGCGACACTACATAGGAAGATAGAAGTGACTGAAAATAGAACTTTCCTGGGCATTCTTAAAAGAATTCTTATTAGATGATTAGAGAAAACCAATTTTTATCTTGATTATAACTCTGTAAGGAAGAATTTGATAAACTGAAAAATAAAAATTGTTGTTTGTCAGATAGGAGAAAATGCAACAGGATACCTGCTTTACAAAATAATTTACAGAAATCCAATTTTTAACCATGTAGTCTACTTATTTGGTTTACAAAAAAGTATGAGCCCAACCCAAACTGAAACTTTTTTATTGATTCGGGTAATGAGTTTGGCCAAACTTGACTCAACTTGGCCTGTGTACACTACTATTTGGAGGAGTAAATAGAAGGTTATCACTATTTTAAAATCTTGGTGGGTGTCTTCTCAATCCAAACTTGAAAAAGGGTTATTTGTTTTGCAGAAACAGTATAATTGTAGAGAGAGATGGATCACTACAGTTCTTCTGGAGGAAGCTGGACGATGATCCCAACCCACAATTCAAGTATTCAATCCCAATCCCAATCCCAATCGAACCAGGATCCTAACCTCTTTCTTCAACAACAACAACAACAACAACAACAACAGTTTCTCCAGCCGCAACCTTTTCAGCAAGCACTACCGCCCCAATCTCCATTTCAACATCAGCACCACCTTTATCAGCAGCAGCAACAACAGCAGCAGCAGCAACAGCAGCAGCAGCAACAGCGTCTTCTACAGCAACAACAGCAACAACAACAGCAACTGCAGCAGCAGCAGAACCTTCACCAGTCATTGGCCTCTCACTACCATCTCTTACATGTAATTTGACCCTTTTCAAAACTTTAGTCTCATGTCCTTATTCTTTTATTTTTCTTTTCAATAAGGGGAATTGCTTGTTATGGGCACAGTTGGTGGAGAATTTGGCTGAGGTTATCGAACATGGAACTCCAGATCAGCAGTCTGATGCATTGGTCTGAATTTTTCCTCTTTTCACTGTTTTGATTAATCCATGTTTTTTTGGGATCAAATTTTCCATTTAGGGCTTTCAATAATTTTTGTTGTTGTATGGTTTCATTGGTTAAAGATCAATGAGTTGAGCAACCACTTTGAGAAGTGCCAGCAGCTGCTAAACTCAATCTCCGGCTCCATTAGCACCAAGGCTATGGTAATCTGCAATTCTCTTACTTTACCCTTTTCTTGTTTTATGAGTTAATTGTTAAATAGGATAGGCAAGTTAGTTGAACACTTGAACTTCTAAATTCTGAGTTTCCAAAGTCTGCTGAAACTGAATGGCTCTCTACTTTGGTTTTTCCTTTAATCAAATGCACACTCTCTCTCTTTCTCTTATACTCCTACTATCTTTTGTTATGTGGGCCATGTATGATAAACAAAATCCACATTACTGATGTTGAAAATATGCTGTCATACATCTCAATATGCTTGTGCTTAAAACATCTTTAACTAGTAGTTTGAAGTTAGGGTTATTCTTGGCCTTACATGAGTGCTTTCTGGATGCTGAATGCAGACAGTTGAGGGACAGAAGAAGAAGCTAGAGGAAAGTGAGCAATTGCTAAATCAGCGAAGGTCTGTACATATTGTATCACATATTTCTGTGGTTAAGTTTCTAGGTGCTAAATAAATGTTTGTTTTCCTATGTTCCAGGGACTTGATTGCCAATTACAGAAAATCTGTGGAGGAGCTTGTTAGGTCTGAGGCATAAAGAGTGTTGTGCATTCAGATGGGTAAGGAACCTTCAATGGGATTTTGTATCTAAATAGATTGTAACCCTCATGTTTTACTAAGAGTGGATCACCAGTCTTCTACCTTAAAATTAAGATTAGCAGAAATGCTAGTAGTTATTTATGCCTGAGAATTACTTAAAGATGTATGTCTCAATACATGTTCTATTATCTGCAGATATTAAAGGATGAATTTGTATAGCTATAAAAGAATTTTAATATTCTTTACTTTTTTTTTTTTTTTTTTGGAATGCGGAATACCCAGTTATAGAATCCAATTTTGGGTTGGATTAGTCACACGAAATCTCGAGCCAAAGACTTAGAAGCTACAGATGAAATTAATCAATAAAGTTTGAATTCTCTTTTGAGAAATTCAATTTCACTGTGTTGTCAATTGTAATTTCACTGAGTCTCACTGTTTTTGTATCTTTTAGTTGATTGAACAATTCCAGTCCTGTTTTTAAGTTTTTCCCTCCCGTGCACTGATGTGATGTATCCAGTGAAGAGCTAATAGAAACAAGGGAACAAAGTTTTTAGGCACGTAGGCCTTGTAGATGCAGACTAACTGGCATTCTCATCAAAATTGTGTGCCACCATCTCAATTGCATTCTAGTCTTGTTTATTGATCTGAATATTATATTGTTGATGGACTACTGGCTGAAGCTAATCTCCTGCTTAGTAAGAGAAAAATAATTTTAGTATCTCTAACAAAGTCAGTAAAAAATGTAGTTTTTTTTAAATAATAAGGAAATGTAGTTGTGATTAAGAACATCAATTCCAAGACACACTTGATGCAAGTGTGAGAGTGAGTTTACCAATTATCACTTTCTTCCATTCTAATCTAGGTGCTCGTCTTTGGTTTTGATTCAATCTTCATTATGTTAATTAGTTAAACCTGAAACTGTTTGTGACCTTAAGTTTTGATCTTATATTACAGATCTCGCTGTAGTCGTGTCCTTTCAATTTCTTCGTTCACAGAACATTTTGGGAATATAATTCATTAGATATTTAAGCCTGGGCCCTGAATTTATAATTCAATAGATAATCTGCAAGTTACTTGTCATATGTTGGCTCATGGATGTCAAGGTATCAATATTCATGAAACAAGGTCAAAGTAGGTTTAAATCAACAGCACATCTTTACCGTTCGCTACGGTTACCTATATTAGAGGCAGGGAATTATATAGGAGCAAACTCTGGCAATTTGAGAATGTAATATTACTTATAGATGATATAAAAATGGTTGCTTCCTGCGTTGAATTTGGGTAATGTTGGATTGCCAGCTGGGTATTGAGTCAAAATTTCGTTGAAATTGAATGCATAATGTCATTCATTAGACTACCAAAATCGTTTAAAGAAAATTGAATGCTGTCCTAGACCCAAAGGAATGAAAAGTGAAAGATAAAATGCATTATTCGCAACTGTTTATACGTATCACGATGGTGTTATCTTAAATCATATATATTTTAGATGTGAAATCCTTAATTCTGAATTGATCATTTCTCATGCCCCAAAAAATAAAAATAAAAATTGAGATAATCGCTAAATAATTCACGCATGAGTATGGGATCATTATTCATATTGTGTTTAAATATTTCGTTTAATTGAGCTGCCGACTAGTCAGCAGGAAACTAAGGTGAAAATGGTTACGCGAATATATTATTTGTTGTATTTATAAAATGACATTTAGTAAATCACTTTTCCCCTTTTCAGTTCTATACCATTCGACTGCATTTTAATAATTTATAATTTACGAGCAATTGACCATATATTAGAACATTCACTCCTTGACCGAGTCTGTTCTGTTATTTTGAACAATTTTGGCATCAATGTGGAAGGAACAATGTATATCATTTTTGTGTTTAAGTTCTACTATTGACTATCGTTCTCAAAACTTAATCCAACAATTGACAGGAAAAGTTATATATAAATTATTGGTTAAAACTATTATCATTTTTTTTATGAATAATGTATTACTTCTTTTTGTTTGTTTTTGTATCTGTAGCTTCAGGTTATACAATATGTAGATTAAGAAAAATTAGTCACCTTGTTTATTTTAAAATTATTTTATTTTTATAATATATTTTATCTTTCTCATTGATTGTTTTCATAATTTATACATTAATTTTTCTATTTGTTGATAAAAGTATAATTGAGAAAATAGTATCTAATACATAGAATTTTAAAATAATAGATATATAAAATAATTTTTCTTCAAAAATAACATGAAAAGGCTGAAATAATATTATTTAGGATGTGAACGAACAAATACTATTTAGGATGTCGGTTGTTAACTTACCAATTTAGGAATGTTTGTTAACGATAGTCTCACAGTTTGACTATGCGAATGCAACAAGATTTCATTATCATTATGATCTGAATTTGCCTCAAACTATTGCTAATGTGTATTATCTTTGTGTTAAGGTTTGGGTACAATGCCAAATTGCCAATTATGTGAATCCATGAAGAAAAAAAAAAAGAAAGAAAATTGGACAAGTGACACTGTCAGTGCCAAGGCAGAGAAAGATAGGAATCCTACATATAGTTCCAGTTGCCAATATACTTGTACCTTAGCATTTATCGTAACTGAAATCTGCCACAGTTGGTCCCTTGCAATGGATTGAAGGAGCTTTTGATATGTTGCATGGTGTATTAATTAGTGTTTGATCATGTCATGCAGTTTCTAGCTTTACGATTCAAATATAATATGTAGATTGCTTTTTAAGCTTCTTATTGTATAGCATGGTTTTTATATCTAATTTTTTAAGTTATTTTTTTCTTCCAATAATTTGTGAGAGATTCTTGTTGAAATTCGAATCAAACCCAAAAAAAAACTTTAATGTATAAAAAAAGTAGAAGTAATAGAGTTTAGCATAACAAAATGTATATTATCCCTGTAAAATTTGTACACGCACTTAACTACATTGAGACACGTTACCCGTTAAATTTGTATAATCAGATTCATGTAAGCGAATACTGAGCCACTAATATATTACACATAATCGTTCACCAGCCTTTATCTGGAAGTTTTTCCGAATGAATCGCTCTTTGTTGCTCAAACGGTATAACTATAATATGAATATGTAATAATTAATTTAATAATTATCTGAATGCTTTGACTTGGCTTCCAACAAAAGGCAAAACAAGATTAATAAGATAAAATAAAAAAAATGGCTACTATTTTAGGGTTGATGATCCAATAATAAGAGTTGTAATTAATCTTAATTGGAAGAAAAGGGCAAAAAATAGAAGGCAATTAAAGTAGTTTGAGTCCAAAAATAACAGTTAGGAAAAAGGAAAGCTTTAAGATCCGTTAGTGTAATATATCTATGTGTGCCTCCTCCCATTTCTCTCCATCTCCCATTGCTCTGAACAAACAAAGCCCGAGAAAATAAGGGAAGAGAAACTAAGCCCCAGAAAAGGTCCCCCCTAAAGCACCTTCCCCGCCGGAGATGCAGCCGAAATCTCACAGCCCTTTTTTTGTTCCTCCCCAAAAGGCCATGAACAACAATAACAACAACAACAACAGAATCTCAACAACAAGAAATGGCAACAGCACCACCCAGGCTTGCGCTGCATGCAAGTACCAACGCAGAAAGTGCGCACCTGATTGCATTCTTGCACCTTATTTCCCCCACGATCGCCAACGCCAGTTCCTGAACGCGCATAAGTTATTCGGTGTCAGTAACATCACCAAAATCATTAAGCTTCTTAGCCCTCAGGACAAGGACCAAGCCATGCGCACCATCATTTATCAATCCGACATGCGTGCTTCAGATCCCGTTGGTGGTTGCTATAGGTACATTCTTGATCTCCAGGCACAGATCCAATACTACCGGGCTGAACTCGAACTCGTTCTTCAACAACTCGCCATTTTCAGAGCCCAGGCTCAGCACCAACAACATGCCATCTATGTTCCAAACAACGTTAATGTCGCTGTCAATGGTGATGGTGAGGTTTTGAATGCTGATCCGATGGGCTTGTATAACCAGCAGCATTATCACTGTCTGCAGCCACAACAGGAGCAGCAGTATGTTATGGTGCATGAAACTGGTCATGGCAGCCAAAACAGCAACTCCACTCCTTTTCAAGAACAGATTAATACTTGGGATGTGCAGAACACTGCGGTCTCGCTTTCTTCCTTGTCCTTGCAAGGGCAGAGTAGTAATGTTAGCGATGAGTATGATCACAAGCCGGTCATTGACATAGATTCTGATGAGAGAAGTGAGTTAGGCTTCGAGTCTGAAGAATTAGTCCATCGCAGGTTTGTCAACTAATACTATATATATCTTCAGAAAGATTGCAATATCCTTACATTACTAACACATCATCAACGCCTCTCATTATATATATCTTTTCTTATCATATCACATTATCCATCATCTATCTCTCTTCTCTTTTTAATTCTCTCAACCTATAAACACCTAAAAAATGAGGTGTCAAAGAATCATTTTGCTATCTGCATGCCTGCATCAAGAATATGACTTTATTAAAGCTTGTTATGGAACCATATATATATATATATATAAACATCTCTATGTTACAAACATTTTATTAATATTAGTTCTTTTTTTTTTCTGCCTTCTACCGTATCATATTATCTACAATATATATGGAGCTGTATAAGTGTACGTGCAACATTTTCCATTGTTTTATTAGAAATTAATGGAATGTGTGATCTATGATCTGTAAAGGCATTAATTCCAACAAAATGAATAATTAAATATTCATTGTGGGCGAGGTTTATGATAATATATCATTCGTTGTTTATGTTTCTCATTGATGCATGCGTAACATCTTCTAACATGATCAAGTTTATGCAGTGACGAAGCAGTTTTGTTTAAGATAGACGATGCAGTAATAAAAGCGGAGGCTGACTACATGCAACACGGTCAAGACCATGACCTGAAAGGTGCAGCAACATCGTTTACTCTCACAAATTGTACTTGCTGATGAGGTGTTAATTAGCATAGATTGTAGAAGATGCTTCCACATCATTTTGATGCTATTAGGATATTTCGTTGAGGTTAAAATTTTGCAACAGTCTTATATGCACGGCTAGAGTTATTTACACTGTTTCTTTCACAGGATGTCTTTTTATTACTATTTTTTTCTTTCTTATAATCAATAAATTAAATAATGTATTCCCGCTCCTGGATGTCTGATTCAATGAAAGGAATGAACAGATTAGGTTATGCAACTCTCGCGTGCACTAGAATTACAACCTAGACAACACCATACATTTTTATATGGAAAAATAATTAAGTCGCTGATGATACAGGAAAAAAAAAATGGCAGAAAGTCAGAAACCATATCTGCAAGAGACTTAATTTATCGACTGAGAGAGAGGGAGAACACAAATATTGTATCAAACTAATAGAGTCCAACAGAGAGAGAGGGAGAGACTCCTTGAATTTTTGTTAAAAAGAAATAAAAGAGATGGATAGAGAAGGGAGAACACTCAAACCTCTCTAAAGAAACTTTTGTTGTTTTCACTTTATTGCAAATTCATTAATTTAATATACGAGTATTTCTAGATATAGAAGACACCTCATGATACATATGATATGATGACTTATATAACTCCTAAAAACTGAGTGCTTAATTGTTAAGATATATGGTTAGGAAAAATATTACTAGCCCCAAAGTACATGAATAAATTGATTAAGTTTAATAATTACTCTATTAACATAATCATTCCATATGTATGAAAGTAAAATGTGACCTAAGTATCAATAATAAAATCAGAAAGGGATGCTTTAGAAACTAACAAGTGTGAAGGTCTAGTAACAAAGTGAGTTTGGATCGGTTTTATCTGATTCAACAGGTTGAGGTTATCTGGTTTGCAAGTTTAAAAATAAAAATCCTTTTACCCGAACTGAAGGACAACAAGTTTGAACAGGTTTAGTAAAGTTTTGCCCAAATTGTAACAAAATTCGAATAAAGATATTTGTATCGATTCCAGACAGTTCCGGTTTATAGGATATCCAAACCTGTGAAATATCTCTATGATTAAGTACAAAATTAATACATGAGAAATTATTCTAACTTTTTTTAATAAATTTTTAAAAATCCTAATATTAAAAAATTATTTTAATCTAATTTTAATCCATAAAATATCATTTAGATAATCTATTGAATTTGAAAATAAGTTATAAAAAACATGTTGATTGCTTATAATTGATTTCTTTCTGTTGGACCTTTGTTTGAGTCAGGTCTAGAACACTTATCACAAACATACTCTCTTTTTTTTTTCTTAAAAAATTATAATTATATTATTAATTTTAATTAATTATTATTGATTTATTGTTATTTTTTATAAGCAATTTTTTGTTATTTTTGGTGATGTTATTATTGGAGGTGGATGTTGATTTGTAGCTAAAGTGAGTGGCAGGTGTGGGGAATGAAATGTGTAGTGACAAGAGGAGAGAGAAGGAAAGGAGAGAAGGGAGAAAGGAAGGAGATGAGAAATATACTATATTAAAACAGTTATAAAAATATATTTTTTAAAAATATTTTTGTAAATGGATGAAAGAGTATTTTGAAATAATCATAAGAATTATTCAATTTTAAAAATAATTTTATGAATGATTATATATTCATCCAAAAATATGCTAATAGATTAATTAAATAATCTATAGTATTATAAAAATTATGCCATCATCATCATGGCTAGACAATGCTACAAACATTTTATTGTATTTCATTTCTCTTTCATTAACTTTTTTCCTTTTCTTTTTATTTTTTCTAAACAAATGTGCAATGCATGAGTGTGTAACTAGTTTTATTAAATGAATCATAAACAAATTATATTTTTAATAAACTTTCAATGAATTAAAAATAATTATTAGATTGCCTTTAGTCCATTAATTACAATGGAATAAAAATCTATCAAAATCAAGTATGTATTTGATAGGCTTAAGGGTAAAAGTGACAAATTGGGTTGTTCAGGTCGACCTAGACTCCTCGGGTTGTTTTATTCTTCCTAGGTTGTTCCTTTCACCTGTCCATCTTCTGCAACATCCAATAAATTGCATAATCACAACACCAATGTTGATATGCTTCCCTTCATTAGCTGATCTCTTCTACCTCCAAGCCATCAACGAAATCCAACCCTCACGATAACAAAGATAACGACGTTAATAGCCAAAACACTCTCCTTTGCTTTGCTTAAGCCAGTACTTTATTGCTACTTGATCACTCAAGTATGAACGAATATTTAGAAGAACTTGTGCTTGAGATACAAAATTATTTGCTTATAAAAAGAAAATACATCAATCTTGTGATATAACTTGTATTGTATGTTCTTATCAGTTAGATTTTACAACATAGAATCCACAACTATAGGCAAATTGTTTAATATTATTTGTCAAAATAAGTTGTGCTCTTTTTAATTAAACTACCTAAGAGATCAAATATATTTATCAATATTCAAATTTATCACACTAATTAAAAATTTTCATAATTAGTAATTAAATCACCCCAGTAATTTCGTTCTTTGTCACATTTCATCGTTCACATGATAAGAAATCATTGTGAAAAGTAATAGGTTTATATAAATACTTTCACATGTTCATAAGAGAGTATTTAAAATTATATAATTTTTTTATTTTAATATTTACACAATGAGAATAACATGGATTACATTTTAATGTGAATGAGTCTTTTGTTAATGATAATTTTTCTCTCTTTATAACTCAACACTATCTACAACTAATTTTAATATGTATTATCAATATTAATATTTTAAAAGGTATAATGAAAATTTTGAGTAAACTTCCATGACTAATATAAAATACAAAATTTAATAATAATACATTTAAAATTAATTGTAAGTTGCAAAAAGAGAAAAAAAATATTTAAGAGGCTTGTTTGCTACTAACCACACCTTAGAGATTAATTTATTTATATAAAAAAAATAAAGTATAAATATTTTTTATCCTTTAAATTTAAAATAGATGAAAATTTTCAATGTAATTCAAACATTTATAAATAAAAA
This sequence comes from Pachyrhizus erosus, assembly GCA_026544285.1. Taxonomy (NCBI): domain Eukaryota; kingdom Viridiplantae; phylum Streptophyta; class Magnoliopsida; order Fabales; family Fabaceae; genus Pachyrhizus; species Pachyrhizus erosus. The sequence goes on along the minus strand of JAMLFT010004603.1, from coordinate 1,315 downwards.
AGAAATTAATTTACCCTTCGATAAATTTGACGTAGTTGAATTATTGAACTTAAAAGTTTTTAAAAACTCTACCTTGCAAAATATCTTGTAGGAATCAATTATTCTGCACGATAGTCTTATTTAAAGACATAAATAAATTTGTTGAGTATAAATTAAAAAATCTCCTTCAGTTTAATTTGTTTTAAGTGCAGTACATGGCTAATATATTGTTGTTGTTGTTGTTTAACGCATGATACATGATAATTAATCAGTAACTATATTTGCAAAATGAGAGACTATCCAATAAAGATAAGAGAAGAAAAGAAATCGACAAGTAAAGAGATGAAATTGAGAAGTCTAGGATAAAACGATTGATATACGATAGAGAAAGATAAAGATAAAGAAATTAATTTTAAAAAGTGTTGTAAAACAAGTATTATATAAATAATATATAATTCTATGGTGAAAAGCTAAAATAATTTGTATGAATGTGATTTCATTACAGATAGGTTTGATTAGATACTTGATAAACAAAGTTAAATGCTAGAATTTAGAATCCACTACCACTATAGTATACACAAACATATTTTCTTGACGAGATTTCTTTCAAAAACCCCTTCATTCAAAGTCACTAACAACCGTCGCATATGTCCATTATGTTCCTGAGAAACCATAAAAAATGTAAAGGTAGATATGATAGATCCTGTTACGGAATTATATGAAGATATATATATGTAAACATAGACTTATCCAGAATTATGTAAACAAATTAAAAGACTAGAAAGTAGAAACAACTATTCTAAAACTTTCCTACTGCACCAATTAGCAGCGCAGTATGCTCTATTGCAGTCATGGCACCGCAGTCATGGCACCAATTAACATATCGGTTAGTTTAGATCCCTTCCAATCTTCTGGTATCAGAGCCTGATGGGGAAGTAGAGTAAAATATACTGTTAATTGTTTAATTATCATGAAGAAACATAGATCTGGTGTTTTGTAAAGAAACTTTCGTAATGATTTTCATTTTTACTTTTAAGCCATGAAAATATATGTTTACGGAAGCACATGCTTCTCTGAAATATGAGTTCAGAAGGACTGTAGCAGTAAGTCCCGACGGATAGGACAGTAAGACTAATTTGCCGATGTACTTCTGAAAATATATTACAGAGTATAAGGATACCTGGTGGCTAAGCAGAAATATATTTTCCTGTATATTTTTCTGGTATATAAGCTGGAAACCAGACGTTGCAGGACTATTGGTCCAAAGAGGCACCTTAAGTTCTAAGTCTTAAGGGTTGAAGTTTCTTCGGAGACCTTGCCTACATGTTTGGTGTAA
>JAMLFT010004602.1:0-14494 GCA_026544285.1 Pachyrhizus erosus | reverse complement strand
GAATAATGACTGCATTGAATGGTAACCAATTTCGTTGAGAAAATTACATAGAAAATTAAAATGAGTAAGAACGAGTGATTTTTTGAAATGATATGATAGGTAGAAAAATGTATAGTGACAATGTTTTTGAATGCACAGAAATGCAATATAACGATGTAAAAAAAAATCAAACAATTTTTTTTTAGTTTTTATATGTATATGGAACCTTCCCATAAAATTTTTGTGTGTTCTAACTATGATTGACGTAGTTATAAGTATTTTTCTAATGTGTACTATGTCTATATAGAATTTGTAATTAAATTATGAATTTTGAGTTTATAAGTGATAAATTATGAGTAATTAGACTAAATTGATTTAAATGAATAAGTAATATGGAAGTAAGGAATTAATTGGATAATTAAAATGATAATTTAGATTTATAAATAAAAATTATAAAAAAATTATGAGATTAATTATTACGTTATGATTTAATTGACGAAAGCTTTTTTTTTTTAAATTTGAGATGTCACAAGGAGTGAATATTAATCAACAACGTCAAAAATATTTATAGAATAACTAAATTTGAATTAGTTAATTTCTAAGAGACATAAAATTTAATTAAAATAGAAATTCTATGAGAATTGAGATATAATCTATAGTTGATTGATTTGTTTCTTGAGGAGTGTAAAATATTGTTATGGAAGACAACATTCTTGATTTTTTAATTAAATGTTTATTTGTCGTATGTGGATCTTGATAAATTAGATATTAGTTTATTGTCTCTAGAAATTAAGATAAATTGTACGTTATATAATTATAATTTGGGCGGATGAGATGTCATCGACGAACAAACAAATAAATATGACATCAAGATTTAATATGTGACAAATCTCATTGTGTTATGAATCAGTGTAAGGTCAAATAGTATGTGGTCATAGAATCTGGAACCTTGAGATCGGATCATGATATTGGAGGTCATATATATATATGTTAATAATAATTAATTTAAGTATTTCAAATAAAAATATATATTTACTCTATTTATCTTAATTATTATATTTATATAATTTTATGAATTAAAAATACATAAAAATATGTCAAAAATTTTACACTCAACTACATACGAAATTTTAGTTCATATAGATATATTTATTCTAAATTACCTTAACAACTACATTTATATAATTTTATGCATTAAAAAATAGATAAAAAAATTTCTCTAAAATTTTCCAACTGAATTACATACGAAATTTTAACTTAAACTTCCTTATTTTTATTTTTGTATAGATTGCATAATAGTTTTTTGTTCAAACGTTTTAACTTTTATTATTAAAAAGAAATATGATTCTAATTATCTTAACTACTACATTTATATAGTTTAATTAATTAAAAAAAATAATTTAAAAAATTCTCCACTCAAATGTATAAAAATTCTGTTTAAACTTTTTTATTTTTATTTTTTTATATAATTTTATGAATTAAAAAATAAAAAATTCTCTAACAATTTTTTCTCAAATACATAAGTATTTCATATTCATATTTTTTTACTTTTATTATTATAAAAATATATACTTAATTACTATATTTATATAATTTTATGAATTATAAATAAATAATTTTTTAAAATTTTTTTTGTTTAATTACATAAGAATTTCACGCTCAAGCTTCTTTATTTTTATTATTATAAAAATAAAAATATATAATAATTTTAATTATCTTAATTACTAAATTTATATGTTTTTTCACGATTGTATAAAATTATTTCACAGTTCTTTACTTATATTATTATAAAAATATATATTTATTCTAATTATTATGATTTTTAAAATTATGGTTTTTTAACTTAAAAATATAAAAAAAAAATTAAAATTTTCTGCTCAGTTCATAAGAATTTTTCATTTAGATTTATTTATTATTGTTATGATTATTATCAAGATATATATTTATTTTAATTATCTTAATTTCTATATTTATATTATTTATAAATAATAAATAAATAAAATTTTCTCTAAAAAAATTCGTTCAAACTTCTCACTTTTATTATTATTAACATATATATTTATTCTTATTACCTTAATTAATATATAAATATATAATTTTCTAAATTAAAAAATAATTATTTATATTTTGTCCTAATTTTTCTAAACGTTTTTCATTCAATTATATAAAATTTTCTCTTCAATTTTTTTATTTTTATAAAACATATATTTATTTTAATTATCTTAATTAGTATGTTTATATAATTTTATAAATTAAAATTAAATACAAATTTCTCTTAACATTTTTCACTCAATTTTATAAAAAAAAATTTATACAAATTTTTTTATTATTATTATAATTTTTTTAAAAAATTACAGCAAGTATAAAAACATCTAGCCTTTTAGTAAATTTTAAAAGGAGATTTCTCATCTTACGTGACGCATATCGTGTCACCATTCTAAAGATATCATAATAAAATTTTTAACTTGTCGTATCAGTGTTTCAATATAAAATAAAATTTTCGTATCAGCTTTTCAATATAAAATAACTTTTTACACGCAGCATAGCATAGCATAGCACAGCACGCAACGACTCAATTTTAATTTTTGTCGTTAAACGCTTGCAAGAATAATTGAATAAAAAGTTGGTGGCTTCTACGCACATCTTACAATATAATAATGATGAGACTCCACCTTATGGAATATCCTAAAAGTATATAAAAAAAAAAATATACATTACACTACAACGAGGGGACCACAAGCCATCACTTTCTGTGGTGGCCTTGTTGATTACCCTCCACATTTCTTCCATTCCAATAATGGCTCAACATCTCTAAGCCAGATCATTCTCAACAAAACCACCTCCTCAACCAACCACCATGGATTAGTATTTGACTTCAATTTCAACCCTTTTGGACATGTTCACATAAACCATGTCCTGAATTGCATGATGTAGAATCAACCAAATTAAAGAAGCGAATTATGCACTTAGGTCCTGGTATATCTCCTAATTCCCCTTGGTGTAGGAACCACCACATCACGGCCAGTTTTTAACAAAGCCTGACGATCCTTAATTGTTTTATCAAACAATCTATTATCTGGATTATCAGCATAGCATACATAGTAACAACTCACACAGGCATGAGGCACAGCCATGGCAATCCTAGTCTGCAGAGTCAAAAAGTTGATCATGTTAATTAAGACTACTGCTCACATGCTAAACTATTCTTTTGTGAACTACTACTGCTACTACTAATAATATACAGTAATAAAGTGGTCAAATTAGGGGTACCAACCAAAAGGTATCCAATGTAGAATGTGAGGAGAGCTAGGGTGGCTGTGAAACCTTGGTGTACTTTATGGGTCCAAGCAGCCACAACAATGACACAAATAGAACCGCTGCAAACTCCAGTGAGGAAGCAAATTGAGCTGGTTATATCAGCATCTACAATTGACACCATGTCTTCCTTCTCAAAGAGGGCCCAAGTGTCCTGAGATGCCACTACAAAACCTTTTCCATATGCTGCAATCTGTTAAGATGGATTAAAATAAGTTAAACCACCTAATTAAATAACTGATCTTAAACTATGTATTTATTGTGCTGAATGTACAATCAAATAAAGTTGGGAAGGACCACTTTAAGAAGCACAGTCAGATGGTGATTGCTCAGTAATAACTTTAGAACAGAGAAATAGGCACAATAAAATTTGAAACTCGGTAGGGACCATATGACAGAAGAATCCAAAGAGTATCAGATAAACACACAAAATTATCAATTGCAGATAAATCCTAATTTGGAATAAGATAACTACCCAATAAAACATAGTAAAAGTGGATTTCATATTTCAGAATTCTTTAACCATCAAAACACATTGATTATAGGCTAAGCAGGGAAAACTCAACTTTTAAACTACTTAAAGACTAACAAATCGCCATCATATATATACCATAACACTGACTGAATTTCATCAAAATGCAGTTATGCGTATCAATTACCTGAACATACGCCCAACCATTTCCATTTCTAAAAATGGATTCCATGACTCTTAAACAACAACGAGCACAACAAAACATGAACTCATCTTCTCCCTCAAGCAAATTCAGTCCTCGGGCAACAATTCTCAGGGCTTCAATTGCAGGTACAAAGAGAGACCCCAGACAAGCACTTCCAAGATTCCGGGTCAGGGCTCTCAGAAAGCAAAATTGGGTGCTAGATTGCATCCCTCTCAGGTAATACAAGGCAATAACCCTACTAACAGTGATGTTAACAACATTCCTCATGACCTCAGTAGTCCAACACAAACTCAGCACCAATGCAATGATGATCAAAGGAGGAAAATAGAAGTTCAATGCTCCAATCACTGCTAAAATCCATAGAGATATCCACAAGAATCCAGCCCCAAGCACATGATAAGTGGGCTTGTTCAGATCAGGGAATTTGGACACAGGTTGAAGAGACAAACTCAAAACCTTACAACAAAACTTTATTCTATGACTGACCCAACAAGCATATAAGCCATTGCCAATTGCAAAAGCAATGAAACAGACTCCAACACCATCAGTGGCAGGCTTTTGGAAGCAAATAAGGAGAATCCCAGCTGCCAGAGAAATCACAAAAGTAAACCACAGTATGAAATGAAGCATAAAAGTGGGCCATTTCCTAATCGCCCCTTGCCAAATAAATGCAAGGATTATGCTCATCACAGACGCAGCCTCCACTTGTGGAAGAAAATACTTCATCACGTTTTTCTCTTTCCTCTTGGTAGATTCTGATTCTTTGATAAGCCCTTGAACTGCCTTGAACACAAGAAAACAGACCAACGCAACAGCTAAGATCATGTGGAACACAAAGAGAAACAAGGATATTCTGTTGGTATATCTTCTCGAATTCAGGGTCACCGGTTGGGGGTGCTGTTCAAAAAGGAAATAACAATAATAGAATAATAATCCGTCAAGATTTTAACATTCAAAACTTCACAAAAATAGCAATAAAAATCACTGCAAACTCAAGGAATCCCTTATAATCTTCAACAAAAAAAAAATGTAAATTTCCATAAAAAAAAAAAATTGACTTGAACAAGCTATTAAAGAAAAAGAAAAAAAGAAAGTACTTCTTGCTGTTGTGGGGTTGGAATGGAGCGCGTGTGAGTCTGAGAACGTTGAGATTGAGCAGAAGAAGGAGTTGCAACTCTGGTGGAGCTATTGATCACGATTCTCAAAGGGTTAGTGGGGTTCAACCTGTGGAAACTTGAGAGATGAGATTCTTCTTCATGATCATTACTATCATTATCATTAACATCATGGCTCTGAGTCTGCACCTTTCTCTCTTGAATACTCACTTCCCCTTTCTCCAAGTCTTCCTCCTTCTTTGCTTCAGCTACAGTTTCATTCTCTTTCTCAACCACCACCTACCATGCCAAAAAGGACAGGAAAAAAAAAAAGATTAAAACTTGGCACAAATAGCAACCCCTTTAAACGCGTAAATCTGAAAACATTAACGTACAGGTTCTGTGGCACCCATTTGAAAGTGTGACGGCGGCGGCGACGGTGATGCGGTGTCTCAGCTGAGCTGAGGAATGAATGTTGGTAGAGAGATGACGTTGCAGGCTTGAACTGTTGTTTTCATTTGAACTTTTTACCATGCCTCCTCGGTTCTTTAGAAAGCGTCATTTACGTTGGACCCACCTCTAGAGAACACCAACGCGCCATCACAGCGCGTGGAGGAGCACGACAGCTTCACGTGTCAGAAGAAAACACAGCACGTGGAAATGTGATCTTTAAAGTGGAGTATTTTAAAGAGTTGAAAAGAAATTCTAAAATGAGAAAGTACACGTATGTTTAGTATTGATTTAAAATTAATTAAAAATATGAGATATTTTAATTTCATTATTTTTTTTTGTTTTATACATTTGTTCAATTTGGAGGAATTCAATTCAAATAAACGTATTACTTGATTATCAGATGACGTTTCTTGTTTTAATGTTATATTTTTCTGAGTGATTTAATGTTGTTTTAATGTTATTCACGCAGATTGATTTGCGAAATTATTAATGGTCATGCGCTAATTTAATTATAAATTACGGTTAATATGACTTTTAAAATTATTATAATAAATATTAATAAAATTATTATATAGTTATTTATAATTAAATTATAATATAAAATTATTTTATATTATTAGTATATATATTTTTTAAATAAAATCATATAAGTAAAAGTTATATAAAAATTAAACAATAAAAATAATATTTTTTATAAGTTGTATGATATTTGTTTTTTTAATAAATAGGATATATATTAATAGTATAAAATAATTTTATATAACTAAATTAATTACAAATTTTTTAAGTTTTGTCAAGGTTATAGTTTCTATATGAAAAAAAGTAGACCATTTTTTTATAAAGTAATTATGTTTTGATATTCAACTAGTTCTAAATTAACTTGGTTCATATTCTTTAAAATGATAAACATTATTTTTAAGATTTTTTAAGTGAAGTAATATCGTGATCTTCATTTAGTCATTATCTAAATCATATAATAATTGTTAAATTTAATGGCTTGGAATAAAAATTTTATGTAAAAAATGAGTAAAGCAATTAGTGATCCAACATATGAAATAACTTCTTAAGAGAGGTTGAATACATGATGCTTATGAATATATGTAAATGTAATATGTCATGATATATATATATGTTGCAAAAAATGTTAGAAGAACCTAGTTTTTATAAGATAGGATTCTCCAAGAGACTTTGAAAATAAACTATGTACATATTGTTTTAAATCATGCATCATGTTGTGTATGTGTCTTGAAGAATGTTTTTTAGCCCAACTAGAAATATCATAAATGAGTTGACCTATGACTCTAACATTAAGGGTGCAATAGTTTGGAATCTCCTTTAAGTTACTACTAATCTAGCTTTGGAGTGCAATATCGTGACACGCTACCAACAATGTCATCTTGGCGAGTGTGTGTAATGCCCCTTTTTATTTACTTTTAATTTTTAAGAAAATAAATTTAGATAACTTTAGCATAGATAAACTTTAAAAACCTAATTCGTCAGGGAAATTACAATTTGACATAACATATCAATTCACATAATGTTATTCAGGATATTTTCAACTTAATTATACAAGGTAGATAAAGTCATAAGTAAATATGTTATTACATCATTTTAATGTATTGAGTAACCAAACAAAAGTACATTTATATTCACTTTCTAGTACTAATTTTATCTAATCAAATCCTTTAGAAGGATCTTCTTCTTTTGTAGAGTCTCCTCTCCTGCTTGGATCATTGGCTTGAACTAATCCCATGGAAGACTGTGGGGGTTGAGGAGTTCGAGGTGTCGTTGTGTGGCTGAACACCAATGAATCTAGGAGGCAAAGTCTGAGATAAAACTATCGGTAAATCTACATGATGAAATTGTCATGGGACTACAATATTGGTAGGCCTAAAGGAAAAACAAACGTATCCCATGAACGTATCGTCTCCTTGAATTTTGTCATACGTCTATCTTCCCTATATAGGTATTATGGTTAGGTGGAACAGAGGTTGGAATTTGTCTACCATCGGTGTTTGAAAAATGTGAGGGTTATAGGAGTGAGTCATCTACCCTTAAGTAAACACGTACATACAGATAGCGGGTTCCTAGTTAATGTAGACTCTCATATCACCGTACGTGCCTATTAGGAATTATACTCGATTCAGGCTCCTTCGCCGCCTTTATTACTACTAACTCCGAGAGGACTTATACGAGTGTATCAATAATAGTCCAAATTTGTAATCTTAGGTTGACAATCAGGAGTACATATATTGCCTAGTACTTGGTCCAAGATGCTCTCAACCAGATCTTGGTAATGCTCTGCTTTGTCGAGGAAGCCAAGCCGGTTCTGTGACACCCTCTTAACTTTGAGCAGTTCACAACTTGGCACCTTATCTAGCCCCAAGGTCTCACCAGAGCCTGTGTACATTCCTCAAGTACCTTTTGTGGTTAACCTTTTCATTTCTCATTCTTAATTTTCACTCGTTTAGGGTTTTCAGTTCAATCTACCTTCCTTATTTCATTTGTCAATCCTACTATTCCTTCTATCTTGGTACTGATGATAGGCTTAGAGATTTTATGGATAACATTCATCTTTTATCTTTATATCACAATCATTCTAAATATGTTATCATTGTTTGAGCATTTTTTAGTTCATCTTCTATCTTAGGGTTATTTCAGAATTTACTATCTCAAGTGGACAATTATCATGAATGCTTACCTCCCATTAACAGTAGAGATATGAAATCACATTTACATTATCAATTCAATACATTTAAAAGCATATTCAATGATCACCACAATCAATAATATACATTATATTCAAATAACAAGATAGGGGCAAATGGTCATTTATCTTTTTCTTCAAAATTTCTTTCTATCTTTATATTTATGTGAAAGAAGTAAATATAGAAGGTTTAGGTTCTCTGTTTGTCTTAGTTGGAAATTTTACTAAAAAAGAATTATTTTAGAAATTTTTCTTAAGATAGAAAGTGTTTAGACTATTTTTCTCTAAATTTAGAAGGCCTAAATAGTGATAGGAATTTATTTTTATAACATAGGGGCATTTTGGTTATTTTGGGTAAAAGTTTATTTCTAAGGATCTTTTAATTTCTAAAATGACAAAAAATACTCTAGGCTTATACCTAAATAGGTTCTAACAAAGTTTCCCCTAATTTACTTACCAAAAGGATCTAAAATTCCAATTTTCTTACTTAAGGGTATTTTGGTAATTTTAGAAAAATAAAGTTTAATTTTTTACTTAAAATTTTTAAAGAATTTGTTTCTATAGCTTGAAAATTAGAGGTATTCTCTAATTATTTTCAAGAATTTTGGGTGGGAACAATAACATATATTTGAAAATTTCAAGATTAGGGGTATTTTGGTAATTTTCCTGTCCCAAGGGCAAAAATGGTCATTTGACCATTCATCATCTTCAACCTCTGAATCCAAAGCTTCTTCTGGCTCAAAACTACATTTAAAAATTCTCTATTCCTAATTTTTTCTATTTCGCAACTAAGGTAATCAAAATTCGACTCCCTCGAGGCCTTGGGACCTATATATTATTCCTTGATTTGCTGTGAATTTGAGAATTTTAATTTATGATCAGAACAAAAAAATACGTGATTTTGGTTCTGGGTGATTCTCAATTCCTTTTGACAATTCTGATGAATTCTTTATCCAGAATCCTTCAAATGTCTAAGACGAAACTTATAGTAATAATAATTTGATCAGAATTAATGTAACTAGACAAATTCGATAAGTTCGAATTTGTTAATTTGAATTTCTCAATTCAAACCATTTTTCGTAAATTGGGTTATCTTTGTTTATCAAATCTTCATAACTCAAATTTGAATAGCAGAGAATGTTTTAAGCAATTAAAATTGAAGAAAAAATAACTCCTCCTACTTGAAATGAAGTTTTTCAGCGAAGCTCTGATAATGCTCTGGTGACATTGTGAACAATTCCTAAATGTTTCTTCAATTTTCTTTGACATAATCAAAGTACGAACAATTCCTAAGCTTTCTAGATTAGAACGAGGAAACAAGGGTGATGGATTGAGGAGAATTTCGAAGAGGAATTTCACATGTTTCTCTCCTTCGATTTATAGTTGGTTTGGTATTTATAGACCTTCTCGGTCTCCTTCCTTCATGCGGAAGTAACCTATAGGTTATGGGCAGACTAGCTAGGTGGCTTGTAGGGTATGGGTAGGGCAAAGTTTGCAGGACACATTAGTTGCAGAAATTGACTCGAGGAAGGAGATAACGAGCTGCTTCAATGACAATTTTTGTTTTTAAAAGATAACTTAAGTACATTTTAATTCGTAAAAATAACAGCGATGAACCTAGCGGTAAAACGATAACCCTTGCATTCCAAATAATCCTTCGACCTTGCGCTCTTGCCTTTGAAGCCGTCCTACGCCTTTTTCTTATTTCGTGTTTTATTTTCTTTTCTTAAGCTAGTGCCTATGTCTTTTTTATTAATTGGACTGTGATTTTGTTACCCAAAATGAGTAGCTCAGTTGGTCCGATGTTCCTCTCTTCTCTCCTCTCTTGCAAGGTGTGGGTTTGAACCTAGCCCTACCCCTCCTCCCTTTTTTTTGTTCTTCCTCTTCATTTATTTTCTCTTTTTCTTCTAATTTTCTATTTTTAATTTTAAAATAATTCTAGTTTTTGGTTTTTAATTCTTTCAAAAATCTTACAAATGTATTTATATTTTTCTCTTACTAATTAATTTTCTTTTCCAAAATTATTTATTTTATTTGATAAAAAAATTGCTTATTTTATGTTAAAATATTTATTTGTTCATATTTAATTCATAAAAATTTATTTTTAATTTCTGAAAATTCTATACTCTAACTACTAATTTCCATTCTTTTCCTTCCTTTATTTTTATTTTATTTAAAATATTATAAGTCTATTTTATATTTTCATCTTAATTTGGTTTTAATTTTTACTTTTGACTAACTCAAAATCTTTTAAATCTTTCTTTTCCTCTCTCTCACTTTCTTATTTTTCTTTTTTTTTTGGAAAATATTATCTATTTGGATAAATAGTGTTTTCATCATAGTAAATAGAATTCTAAATTCTATTTTGGGAGTATTTTATAATGTTGGAAAGGAAAAAGAAACAAAAAATTTTATTTAAATTTATAATTTCATTAATTCAAAAATAGGATGTTACAGTGTGAATGTCAAAATGTCCATGGTGTGGTAATTTATCGATTAGATAGGTTCTTAGGCTACTTCACAAAGTGTTTTAAAAATGGTACCAAATGCATACAAGTCTATAAGTATATGTGTATGAAACATTTGATTTGGATGTGGCGTGTTTGTGTGACATAATTGTTTATAAATGTATCTTATCTATTTATGTTTTCTTTAACCTTTAAATGTATTGTGAGATTATCTCACTCCCTATTTGTTTGTTTTTGTTTGTGTTTGAGTTGAACACTACCTTGTAGGTGAGTCTCTATAGGCTCATAATGACGATGCTAAATGAGAGACATAGGCCTTAGTTTATTATTAGTTGTGTGGTTATGTATATTAAGACTATAATATTGGGGCATGTGGAACACCCTAAGTTTCAAGCATTAGAAAAATATCTTAAGGAGACCTTCTTATTTTATAATATTAAATTATTTCATTAGGGATACCTTAGGTATTATTGTTATTATTATTATTAATATTATTATTGTATAGTTGTTATTATTATAGTTCTTATAAATAAAAAACTTAAATTATCTAAGTTTTGTATTAAGTTGTATGATGAAAATCCTAGAAAGACCACATAATATCTTAAGTTGTACTTATCTTATTAAAGTGTTGTTTGCATTGTTAGAAACCTTGCTGAAAAAGTTATAATTCGTTCTTACACATCAAAAACCAAATTGACTTTTATGTTAGAAAAAATTGATCCCAAAATATGCCTTGATTATGAAAACCCTCAAAGTTTTACATTGGACAAAATAACCTCATACAATCCTTCCTTTCTATATATAGAGAGGAAATCACCAAGTTTTAAGAGCATGAAACACTGAGTGGGCTTAGTGCAAAGTATGAAGCTCCTTAAATTTAATTATTTTTTTATATTTTTCTTAAATTTTTTAATTAATGCTAATTTTAAGGAATAAATTGAGCTTGAAATTTTTTTTTTTAAAATCATACTTAAGGTTTTGACATTGTAAAACTTGTCATGAGGACGTCTTCTTCTACGTTATTGTGGGATTTCTTTTCTTGAGGTAAGGGAGAATGAAAAACTCTTTATTTGTTGTCATAAATTTATAATTGGTGTTTAAGCATTTTGTCCCTTTTGATATCTTGGAATTAAACTTGATGGTTAATGTTTGATTTGCTATTTTAATGGTATTTGATGATTAAACAAATTTAATAGATTAAGATAAAATCAACTAAGATGTACAATAAGCAACTTATGTAGTTGAAGGAGTAAAAAAGAATAAAAATGGTGGTTTTTGACAATAAATAGGCTTTTAATTATTTTTTACTATAAGTTATTAAATCAAGTGATTAATTATTAAAATCAACCTAATTTGTTTTTTTTTGTTCAAATGGGTCAAAATAAAAGCAATTAGATGATGGGTTAAGACTAGATAGGATTAGACTCGATTAGGAAGTAGGAAAAAATATTTATTTTTATGATTACATTTTTTTATATAGTCAACTTACCAAGAATTAGTAGTAAAAATTTGAAAAATGACTATCTAGATGCATATGTATTTTTGGCAAATTCTAAGTTATAGATACATTTCAATTTTAGCAATTAAATATAAAGTTAAACTAAAAAAGGTTGTAAATTAATTTCTTGAAGAAAAATAGCCTTTTCATTAAATGAATAAAGTTTGAAAAATTTATAAAAAAATGTCGAAGTATACTTTGTGTCTGTGGTTTTATCAGATTTTTTACATTAGAAATCAAATATTCTCAATATTAGTTTTTAAGTTGAGTATGGGAAAATTCTGAGTAAATTGTGTAGTTGTAGTTTAATTTGATATTTTATATCAGAATTTTTTTTTCTAATATTAAAAATTAACTTATTTTGTAGAAGTGATATTTTTATGTCAACTATGGATATTTTAAAAAACTTTCCTCTTTTAAACAAGCTAAGTTGAGAAACTAGAAAAGAATAAGGATAATTTAAATAAATTAAGAATTTACACATAAAAATATGACCATGTGTGCATGTTTTAGTGTTCCTATGTATTAAAATTTATTGTGTTCTCAAGTTTTCAATTATTTGATAATGATAATTTATATTGTGAATTTCATGATAACTGTTGTGAATGATAAATTGAAATAGAGATAAGTTAAACTTTTGTAATCACTAAATAAATTCTAAAACTTTATTGGATTTTCTAGAGAATGTATGATGAAACTTAGAGAAAAGTCATAGGTGTTTCCATGTTGAGTTAAGACCATGTTATGAAACATAAATGCCTATATTTGAGAAGTTACAATTAAATACACTAAGAGATGTAGGCAGAACCAAGGGTGTGGTCTTGAGAATAAATTCATTAAGTTATGATCATCCTAATGATCAAGATAACACCCTCAAGTTGGGACAAATCACATAAACCAACTTGGTAACCCTAATAATTGTTGACTCTTCACCAATATTAGTGTAGTTGTATACCCCTTGATGGGCAAAATGTCTTTTTCTTGAGTATGATGATGATTATGACATGAATATTTGTACCTTTTGAGGGTTATACGAGTTCCTAATCACTTCCTAATTATTCCTAATAGTTATGGTGAATCATCAAAGATTGGGTATAGATCCATACATCTAGTTAAAGGTTAAAGTTGAGTCTTTATTATAAGTTAGGTTAAACCTTAAGTGATGAACTTCAATCCATGAAATGCAAAAATTAGATTGTTTTTGAATTTTTGTAAAATCTACTTCAAAGGAGAAATAAAAATAGAAAATGGAAATAGATTCTAGAAGTGAAATTATCACTACAATTCTTTAAGGAATTAATAAGCAAAGGAGGATTCACCATAAAGAATGAACTTTCTTTGATAAGAATCAATGTTCTTGGTTAGAACTAAGAGAGAAGCTACAAAAGCTCTTAAGAAAGAATTCCTCTATTTAAAAAAAATGAAGTCTAAAACTATAACTTAGCTTGAAATGAAAGTTTATATACTACCAACTATACTAAGACTCATAAAGACCCAAACTACACAAAAGGATAGTTTTTAACTACTATGTACATAAAAGTGACACCTAAGCTTATGTTGGCTCAATCTACTCGATGCTCATCCAAGATAGGTTCATGGGCTTAGACTTGGACCCACCAAGAAGCCCATTAGGCTTGGACCTAATAAGGCCCACTTGTAATTGGCCCTTCAAACTTTAAATCTTCAAGTTTTTCTTCCTCTTGCTTCCTTTTCCATTGTCTTCCTTGAATAACCCTCCATCATTAAGTTTCCCTTTTATTGTTTTGATACTTGTGTGTTTAAATATATAGAGATAATGATGAGACTTGCAAAATCTCACTCTTTTGATTGTTTCTTTTTGTATGTGTTTGTGGTATGGATAAAAGACAAACATATTCTTTAAAATATATACATGGAAGATTCAAAGTACTCATCTTGATGATGTTGAATTATAGACAATTTCATTTTAGAATATCTTTAAATAACTTAGTTTATAGATAGTTTGTTGCTTTGACATAAATCGTTGTTTTGTCTCTATGTCAGAGACAAATAGTTAGATTAATTATCTAATATATTTCTTTTACATATATTAATAGATAATTATATCTTATATTAATAATTTTAAAACTTGATATCTATATATATATATGATGTAAGAACGCTTATTATATGATCATGATGTTTTTATATAAGATTTTTTTGGACATTTCAAATAACTTAAGTAATAAATAATTAAATATTTTTAAAAAAATTAAACATAATAAATACATAATCTATATAGTAGGTGTTTATACATAAAATCCATAAAATTTATCCTAAAAAAT